>JAJMKT010000578.1:0-11276 GCA_030563985.1 Geotrichum restrictum
AAAAAAAAAAAAAAAAAAAAAAGCTAGAAATAAAGAAGAACTAAGTCAACGGTTTTCAGTGCAGACGAATGTTGGAGGAATTATCAAGTTAGCTTGTGTTTTTTTTTCTTTTTTAATATTGTTTGTATCAAGTAAAGCCATATGGCAAGAATAAAGTATTATCTCTCTCTCTCTCTCTGTTAATTTGAGCTTGGTCTTTAAAATAACTTTCAATTTATGCTTGGGCTTAAGCTTGTATTCACTTAACTAGTCTGTGGGTAAATTACGGCATAAAGGAAGAGAACTGTCATATGAAAAAAATGTAGTCTAGAATCTAGACTGCAAGATCAATACTGTACAGTGTACTCTGTACGTAGTACAGTATTCAAATTTACAGGCATCACAAGTTGTCAATTGAGTACGTAGTAGTCTACGGTTTATGATATCTGTGCAGGCCTAAAGTAGACTAGAGATCTAGAGCTTAAAAACTCACTGCATTTTAGGCTTCTTGCTTTTTTGGTAGAGTTTGGTGGAGCCAGAGATAGCTAGCTAGTTACAGAGGAAAGAAGAGTTAAACTTTTTTTTAACATTTAGCTATAGCAATTAATGATCCAGCGCTAGATGTCTAGGCATGGATGAAGGTAAATGTTATGGGCTTGCTATATAACTAGCCTGGGTACGTCCAGTGATGAACCTTTCAACAACATCTAACCAAATAAAGATTTAACATCAGATAAAAAGTAGACTGCACCGGATGAAAGCATAAGAAGATAACAGCAGAGCTTGCATTTAGTAAAGTGATTGAAGATATCTCCGTTCAATGCCAGCTTTTGACACGCTCGTTCGGCCGTGGGCTTGTTCTGTGTGCAGAATTTCGCTTCCGTTTTTTTTTTTTTTTTGGTTTTCTTGGTTGTGGGTCCGGCCCATGGCCTGGACTTGAGGTCCCCAGTCTCGGGTCTCACCGACCTTAATCCCTTAAGTTACCCTTAACAGCAGCTCCCGGCAAGCTCTTAAGTAGCCTATTAAACTTAATAAAGGCCCTATTTTGAGCCCTAGAATTAAATTAGGCCTATATTGCAGACAATTTATACCAATTTTGAAGTAGACTTTCATCTCTTTACTTTTTCATCGCGCATACACAGGGCGCGCCGGCCATACAGCTAAGCTGGCTGAGTTAGACCTACATTATCTAGATTCTAGACCCATGGAGTGCGGGCTAGCTAGACACAACTGATGAGACTTTGTGATACGGTGGCACTTTTGTGAGATGGCGTCGGTGATAGTTTGATTTAAATGTTTACCGGTTTTATTCTACCATGGTATGATTTCTAAGTTTTTTTTTTTTTTTTTGGTTCAATTGACTAATTGGGCCATGTATCACAAAAAAATAAGAAGCCTTGAGAAATCCAAGACCTTTTAAAAACTCTCTGGTATACCTGTGCCGTTGCTCGCGATCAAACATTCCTCGTGCTCATGATCATTATAGCAGCGCTGCTGTTCGTTTATTGATCTATAGCTTACACGAAATAAGGGATAGTCACGGCTCAAGCTAGTGCTAAGCGTTCAAACGCATGGCCATGGAACCGCAACAGAACGATGAGACCTTTTCATTCAGTCCAGTTCGCCTTGGACATTTGCTGATTTGCCTGTTCCATTTGGATTCACACTTAATGTTCACGTCACGATCGACTTGGAGTCACTTGGAGTCTTGGACCACGCATTCTGAATCATTACCAGCTGGCTCATGAGCACCTGCCGTCTGAAACAGCGGCCCAGTCAACCACGAACCGCATAGACACGGACCATTCACCAATTTATAAGGGAAAATCAGAAACCAAAAATCAAAAAATAAATAAAAATAAAATAATTAAACAAGTAAAGTGCACATGTAGAAAATGAAAATAAAATGAAATTAAATATTACAGTCCTGGTTTTGTCCTGGTTTTGTTCAAGCTCCATGAATCTTTTTGTGACGGCGCAGGTTGGAGACAACGCTAAAGTTGCGCCCACATCCAACATGGTCGCACTTGAATGGCTTTTCTCCCGTGTGAGAATAAATATGGGTTTGTAGAGACGATGGGCGCGTGAAGCGCTTTCCGCATTCTTCGCAAACGTGCTTTTTGGTAGACTTGACTGCGATTTTCGAGTTGAATGTGGACATCAAGTAGGATTGCGGAGCAGGAGGCAGCGGTTGTAAATGCTGGTAACCGACGAGAGGTGTCTGCTGGTGGACCTGGTCCAGCTGGTGGGGGGTTGATTGAAGATAGGCATTCATGGGGATAACCTGCTGTTGGCCATTGGCAGGAGACATTAGATGCTGTTGCTGGAGATATTCTCCTTGTGGTTGGGGGTATATCATTTGGTACTGGGATTGTTGGCGCGAGGAGGTGTATTGGCCGTTTACCATGGCGATTTGTTGTTGTGGATAATGAACGTCGTCGAGGGTAGTTCCGGGATAGGAAAAGTTGCGGTTGAAGTTCATGGAAGCGGATGATGAGGAGGAGGGGGAGGGAATGTTGGGAAGAGACTGGTTTCTTCTGTATGTCTGATCTAGAGGGTCAATTGAATTCATAAGTTGCTGCTGTTGGTTTTGATGAGAATCATTAGAGTCATAAGTATAAGTGTCCATTAATTTGTTTTGAGTGGAGGAAGATCCATTACAAGAAGCGGGCGATATTGGTTGAGAGGAGGAGTGTGAAGAGAGCGATAGTTTCAGCAGAGGCGGTAGTAGTGAAGGGGAGGAGGGGGTGGAATGCTGATCTTGCGAGGTAGGAGGAGGTGGAGAATGCAGAGGAGGATATGGTGGCTGTTGCTGTTGCTGTGAATGTTGGGGATGATACTGTTGATGGAGGTTGTCGGGGTGGAATGGCAGGTGTGTTTTTGGGGTATTGTATAGTGAATTAGAGGACGATAACATGGTAAAAGAGAGCTGAGAAAAGGGAAAAGGGAAAAAGAGAAGGAGAATAAGAGGAAAAGGGAAGAAGAAGAGGAAGAAGAGGAAGAAGAAGAAAAGGAAAGGGAAATATAAAATATAAAACCATGAAAATACAAAAATAATTTTTATTTTTTTATAGTGGTGTATACAGTACTAGTTGTACTGTAGTTTTATTTTGGTTTTTTCTCTTTTCTTTTTATCTTACTGCAGACTTTTCTTTTTATAATGTACACTTGCGTTGTACCAGACGCTACAACCGGCTTTTGTGAATTCAGTCAAGCCGATAACCATGTTTTAAACGTACGCAGATCGGTCCCAGTCTGACTCGCGACTCGCGATATATATATTTGGGATATTACTACAGTGTTACTAGTAACTTACTATAGTCTAGTACACACAGTTACAACTTACTAGTAACTTGCTACAGTAGTACGGTAGTACAGTTACTACAGCTACTACAGTAGTACACGCGTAGCGGCTGCCGTAGCGCTCCAGTTGAGCCCCAACTCTGTAGCGCTTAGACTCTTGGGCTTAATTAAGGAGGTTACGGTTAGCCTCCGTTCTTTAGTTAAGGACATTCTTTGTTGGTGTACCTGTTTCTGTATACAGGTACCTACATGAGGGTTAGCAGGATATTATTAATAGGATATTATTAATAGGTTATTATTATTCAAGTTGCTCAGGTTACAAGTCTTATGGTCTATGTAATATGTATTAATGTACTGCTTTAGCTTACTTAAGCAGTGCTTTGTGAATTAATAAAATAAAACCAATTTAAACCAATTTAAACCAATTTAAACCAATTTAAACCAATTTAAACCAATTTGAACCAATTTGAGCCAATTTGAACCAATTTAGACCATGGCACTTAAGCCAGTTGAGCAGTTGGTTCAGTTGTTTGATTAGCCTCATCAGTAGGCTCTCTACGACGAGAGTCTACGACAGTGCACGCTGTTAATGATCACGAGCCCTGATTGAATATATCTGCAGATACAGTAGTCTACTCATGAGCTCAACTTGCAATTTTTTTAATGCCCAATCAACGTGCCCTTAAAGATCGCCATTTGAAAGAAAAAAAAGATCGTCTTGAATGATCGCGATATCGGAATTCTTTTTAAATAAGATTCATCATGATCACCTATACTAGGTAGTAGGTCCTATATAGTACGTAATATAATAAAAGATTAAATACTGTTATAAGACTTAAGTACTGTTCAGTAGTACTTTAACGCAGCCCTTACGAGAGCAAAGCAACGTCGACCTGTGTTGTCCACTGCTATACTACTCTACCAGGCTGTAGCTACCAGCTGTAGGCCCCAGGCTAACCAATGTACCATGACGACACTCTGCGCATATCTGGGTCTGCATGGTGAATATTAGAGTCTGACTGAGCATGTTGGCAACTTGGCGGAGCTTTGCTCAGTTTGTTCAGTTTGTTCAGTTTAGAGTAATTAACTGGACCTATCCAACCAGCTTCCAACCAGCTTCCAACCAGATTCTAGGGTGCTTGCTAGTTAACCCAGAACTACCATCTGGGTGCATTCAAACAATTTTCAAACAATTGGCTCCGAAATCAAAACCTCACTTGACTAGACCCTACCTATACCCAGCGCGTCTTTGCCTACTTGTAATTACCGGTGTCTACAGGTCTGCGCAGACTAGACGCACTAACTGGTTTCCATGTGCATCACAACGGCCGTGGTAACGTTCGTGTCTGGTTCAGTCAAACCGTTCAGTCAAACCGTTCAGTCAAACCGTTCAGTTGACTTGAATTGGTCCAGACCTTTCTAGACTGCCAGCTGTAGTAGGCTGTAGTAGGCTATTTCTGCTGCTGCTAAAGAGAGATGCAGGAACACCGCAAAGTCTCAACTCAACTTTATATTTTATTTCTTCCGTTTTCGCGTTTCGTGTTTACGTGTCTAACAACTGTAAGCCCCATTTGATGATTACAGTATTTCATGACCATTTGACCAAGGTGACCAAGGTGACCTTATGTGGATATCCCGCCACTTGACCATATGTGGATGCCACTTGACCAGTGAAAGCTGAAACATTGCGAGTGTATTTATATACACACTCAGTGACACACACAGTGACACACACTCACTCCCATTTCATGTCAGGTCCAGTCAGGGGAACCTTTGGATTATAATTCGTCTTTACAGGCAGCTGTAGCTGTCAACAATTGGTGTTTCCGCCGTTGATCTTTGCGCCTTCTATCATCTCCTTTCTCTCCTTAAAAAGTTCAGGAGCCCTAAGACGCGTGGTGGCCACATACTGGCATATTCCAAATCGGTCCATCGCAAGCACGCCCTTATTCAGGACCTTTTCAGGTACACACGCGTCCTAAACTGTTGATCAAATGGACTCAAAGCTTTTAGTGGCTTTGGCCCATGATATGCTAGATGCGTATAGGCTAGATATCGACAGTACCAGGTTAAGCTTAGACCATGGACTAGCTATATAGTATATATATATATATTTGTTCTAAGTCAACAAGACATTGCAAGTCATTAACAAGACAACTCAACAAGTCAAGTCAACAAGTCAAGTCAAACCTGCCTTTCTCGGATCTGCATCCTTGTTCTCTCCTATAGTCTTGAATTATTGCACCCTCCGGATCCCCCTTGTTTTTACCCGCTTTGGCAATACTGTACCCTCAGAGGCTCAGACCTTCTTCACATGTTAAAATTAATCACTTGGCTTTAACTAAGCATTACCCTACATTTCATCATATCACCAGATACGCCACAATCTTGTCTGTGCTTTTTATCGGCGTCGGTCGACCTCTTCAAGGTCCTTTTGAATTTAGACTGAAATTTCACTAAATATTAATTAATTCCTGGTCTAATCACAAGCGCTTGGATCCTGCCTCTGTTAACGCTTTTACTTTCTCATTTAGAACTTTTAGTTTGACAATTGACCCATGGCGCTCAGGGCTTTGTTTGCGTTTCTACCATATATTGTACCGGTATATCTTTTACAGAGTTGAACAGAGTTGAACAGAGTTGAACAGACTCAACACCAACTACCTGCCAAATTCAAAAATACCCCACGCCAGCGATCGTGTGTAACCCGTGTAGAGTCGTTTGCCCCTAAAGTCAGTCTCATTGACTTCGCCGCTTTCCCCCTCGACTGGAGAAAACTCAGAGCTCGCCCCAATTGCCACTGCCATAGGCATTATATGTTCCATAGTAGGATGCGCCTTTCTGGCAGAGCTGCTCTTGAACAACTCTGTCAATCGTTCTAATCTTCCAGTGACACTGCCCTCAACGGCCTGTTTCAGACTACTGTCAAATTCCTTAGCATAAGGTACTGAATACGACCCCAGGTCTCTGAGATTGTGAACCGACATTCCAGAGCAAACAATCGCAATGTCTTCACCATTGCGATCCCGCAGCTCACGTAAAGCGTTACCCAGGTTGTAGCTAATGTCTGTTTCATGCTGAATATCGGAGTGCGAGCTCGATCTCATCTCACCCCGAGAAGATGGAAGCGACATTTGTATAATAGGAAACGGCATGTCGTTGCGTTTGTTTTGAAGGCTTTGATTGGGGAATGCGACTCGGAAAGGAACCCAAAGGCCGTGGTCCAATCCACGACTTCCATACAACTTGACGTTAAAAGCCGGATCACCGTTACTAGTTGTGCTTATTTTTTCAGCTAGCCTACGAGCCAAAGCCTTGGATCCATTGGAGTGGAACTGCTCTTTGTACATGTGGCTAGGAAACCCGTAAAAGTCGTAAACCAACGAATTCGCACCATCGGTTGAAGTGATACCGACGCTTGGCAGACCGTTTCCCGAGGGTTTGTAATCTTCTTGCCAGTGGGCACTAATGACGACCACAGCCTTTGGGGGATTTGCAAGTAAATGCTCGCCTAGGGATTGAATTGTATCGAAAGCGCCAGAGTCACCAAAATCATCATTACGATACATAAATGTAGGTCCACCATGAGAGACAAAGTATACAGGGCGAAGGCGACTGGTGGCAGTAACAGCAGCAGAAGCAGCAGAAGAGACAGATGAAGGAGTCATTTGATGATTGATATTGGTGTGGGTTGAGTAGCTTATTTCAGTGGGCTTGGTGAGTCTGAAGCGGAAAAAAAAGCCTGAAAAGATGGCGATAACAATGGATATAATGAAGAGGGTTATTCGGTGACTATAGGCCATTGTACATTGTATAACGAAATCCCAGAGAACGTAGAGAATACGCAGAGACTTTATATTGCTAGTGATTGAGTGCCCATAAGGCCATTGACTGTGGGCCTATGGTAAAAGGGCATTTCTAATACTGCAGGCCTTCAGTTATGTGAATTAGGTCAGGTTTAGTAATGGGAGTCTTTGGGAGTTCATCCGATGGGTTTGGGTTTGAGATTTGTGTGATTAGTAGTTCTTTGTAATTAGGTCTAGCAGGCCCGATTGACTGACTAATTAAACTTGTTAGTGTCATATAAGCAGAACTGTGGTCTAATAAAAAAGAAAGGCCCGTACCCGAAAGAATGAGCCCATGGGCTAAGCTAGCTTTCCCAGAGGACACGGTTTAAGCCCGGTTTAAGCCCAAATAATTATCACCGCAGCCCTCGCAGGCCCCTCAGAGGCTCAGAGAAGTTCTGAGAGAACAATGCCGTACAAAACAATGCCATACAGAACAATGCCGTACAGAACAATACCATACTTTGGGAATAATAATTAACAAGAACTTGCAGTACTAGCTACTATTGGCTAATTTAGTTTTCTAGTCCAATACCAGCCGTGCTTCCCGAGGGAATTGCGCCTTTATTCCTGACAATTGTTAACGACGTTTCTACTACGTAACTATAGTATACTCTCTAAGTACTAGAGTCTCTCATGGTGACCAAGGTCCATCTTGATTCCATGGAGTCATGGTCCATCACCATTGACTCGGCGCTTAGAGTCTATAGCTCTAGACTCCAGACTGCACGTTACTGAGAGGGCCCGAAAGTGGATCAATGAATCCGAGCCTTAAACTGCGAAATTCCATGTGTATTTATAGTACAGTACGTACAAGTTTAGTTAATTTTGTTGTGTCACTCAAGCACAGCTGTGCAGTGGTACCGTTAGTTAGTCTAGTTACCGATACGTAGTTACCCATAACTGCAGTAGATATCTACGCTACATCTACCCGTAATTCTATGGTAGACTCCAGGTAGACTGGTGTGAGATTAGCACGAGGTTGTTGTAAAACTTGATTTAAAATACATATTTGCAGCGTAGTTACGTACGTTGGTGTTGGCCACATGAATTTAAAGTCTCAACACTTGCTACACTCACAACAGAGTTCACACTGAAAACATCCATGTCTCGACGTGTCAAGATTATCCATTGTCTAGGTTAGTCTGCAGCAGTATTACTTTTTGATCTTCTTCCTCTTCTTCTTCCACTTCTTCTTCTTCTTCCTCCTCCTCCTCCTCCTCCTCCTCCTCCTCCTCCTCTTCCTCTTCTTCTTTGCAATTGTCCACTTCTGCCACGAAGTGGTCACCATCTTCCTCCATCATTTTTCTTCCTACCATATTTTTCATCCTTCTTCCTCTTTAAAGACCTGAAAATGCCACTTCAAAGGAAACCTGCCCTCCTAATCCTTCTGGTGACAGCTCTCCTTACCATCCTCTATTTTCTCTCTAGCGCCCAAGGTCCCCAGAGATTACCTGCCAGGAAACCATCAAAAGAAGATGGTGCAATTAAATCCTATATACTAAACAGCCTGACGGCCACTTCCAGGTCATACCATAATCAGGAACAAGTTTTGGTTCTCACTCCACTTGAAAAGTTTTCACATGAGTATTGGACGAATCTTCTTTCCCTCACCTACCCACGACCGCTTGTAGAACTTGGCTTCATTGTCCCGGCAGACGTTCAAGGAGATGCTACTCTAAAACTGCTCGACGTTGCTGTAAAGAAGGTACAAACAGGCCCTGCTAAGGACCGCTTCGCCAAGGTCACTATTCTGCGAAAAGACCCTACTGCCGGTGATAATTCCATCAATGAGCGAGATCGCCTTCTGTTGAGGGCCCAAAAACACCGCCGCTCACTTTTGGCTCTCTTGAAAAATTCTCTACTATTAACTACAATTGGGCCCCACACTGCATGGATTCTCTGGCTGGACTCGAATATTGTAGAGACTCCTCCTACCTTGATCCAGGACATGGCCCTGCATAACAAAGCAATCATAGTAGCTAACTGCTTCCAGCGCTACGTTGACCCCAAAAAAGGGCTATCAATTAAGCCGGACGACTTCAGCTCATGGCAGGAGTCTGAAAAGGCTTTGGAACTGGCCAAGCAGATGGGAGAAGACGACATCATTGTCGAAGGGTTCCCGGAGTTGGTTACGTACCGTGCTCTCATGGCTTACATGTATGATGCTACAAAAGAGCCACACGTTGAAGTCCCGTTGGATGGTGTTGCAAGCACTGTTCTCTTGGTCAAAGCTGAAGTTCACAGAGATGGCGCCATGTTTCCACCGTTTGCTTTCTACAATCTTATAGAAGCCGAAGGATTCGCAAAGATGGCCAAGCGGTTGGGCTACCAGGCGTGGGGTCTTCCAAACTACTTGGTGTATCACTCGGGTTCTCAGTAGTCATGTAAAATATGTAAATTATATCACAACTTGTCTGGAAACAGTTCCTGCTGAATTCTTTGAATTCTGTGAATTCCGTGAATTCTGAATGTGGGGTGGGCTTGGAAGATGACCAGTAAAATAAAAATAAAAATAATAAAATAAAATAAAAAGGGTGTTTCCCAAATCGTCATTTGCGTCTTGAAGGCTCTTTCTCTGGTTCTTTCCTTTCTTCTCCTTGCCACCTCACAACAAACCACATCCATCGCGATAACATTGCTCTCAAAATCTCCGTTCTTGCCGTCTCCGTGTAAAATATGCCTTCTCCTACTACGTTGGCTGGAGATCCCGTGTCTCCACCAAACCAAGCCTTTTCCAAACTCTCAAACGGTCTTCAACAACATCGCGAAGATTTCCCCAGTACCAATCCCACTAACGCCCTTCAAAAGAGTATGTGCACATCCATCAGGCTCTTGTGTATTTCTCTAACTAACATGTACAGATCTTTCTCACGTCCCTTGCAAATTCTTCAGACAAGGTCAATGCCAGGCTGGAAACACCTGCCCGTTTTCTCACTCCATCGACCCTGTAGGACAGACTCCCTGCAAATATTTTCAAAAAGTATATTTGTCTCCTTCCTCTACTCGTTCGCAAATGATTTTTGTCTTATTAACATGTCAAGGGAAACTGTAAATTTGGTGCCAAGTGTGCGCTTGCTCATATCCTCCCCGATGGACGAAGGGTCAATCAAAGGCCTCACCAGCAGCACGCCCAGCAACAACAACAACAACAACAGCAGCAGCAGCAGCAACAGCAACAGCAACAACAGCAACAACAACAGCAACAACAGCAACAACATCAGACCCAAAAAAATCAGAAGCTCTCTCAGCCTCCTGGAACTCTGGGCCGTCCTCAAACAGATGATCCATCCAAGTACTCAAACTCCCCGTATTCTCCCTCCTCGTACGGACAGAAAAGAAGCACCACTGACCCTTCACTCTCTTATTCGGAATCCCTTCCTGCTTCTACAGCAGGAAATAATGACTTTTCTCCTATTGGTAGCCTCCCACGATCCTATGTCGACAATTTTCTTCCCGGATTCGCTGGCCTTAAAAGTAAACCCTCAACACTGCCAGCCGACGGGTTGATCTCAAATGAATCATCGACTCCTCATCGATCAATGTCTTCTAGTGGCCAATCTATTTGGAATAAAAGGACCACTCCATCGCATTCGTCCTCGCTTCGTCCCAGCGCCATGAGCTTACTCATGTCCTCATTGTCATCCGCTTCTATAGCAGATGAGTCTGCAATTGACGATGATGAGGATGGGCTCTGCCAAGAGGATTTTGTGCCTTCTTCGCTAACAGATTTGCTAACACCCCAAGAAAGAGAGCGCCGCGGCTCACGCCCTTCTAGCGCCGCAACTCCTGTTTCTTTCGTTGCGGCTCCCCATCAAAGCTCTATCCCAGCTGGAAGCGCTATTCCTAACAACGATATTTGGTCGCCTTCTCCTAGATTTTCTAGTCGTAGGAGAGACGACTCTTTTAGTGAAATTGCTGGGTCTCCTCTTCGACAGTCCTTTTCCGTTACAAACAGTATTACAAACAACTTACAACTTCCCCCGCATGGCTACCACGCTCCCATTGGTACACCTGATCGAACTTCTTCCAGTACATCTGCATTTAAACAATTCAGCGCTATTGGTACACCTATTGGAACTGGAACTTCCCCAGGTCTTCATGGCCTTCAAATGTTACCGAGTCTCGCTCAAAATTCAACAGCCACAG
>JAJMKT010000579.1:0-11264 GCA_030563985.1 Geotrichum restrictum
CTAAGTTCGTTCAATTAAGTCTGCGTGACTTCTGGTCTGGCTAACGCCAGACTGTCTTTACTAAACGAACTGTGACAAGCCGTCGGCCCTAGGTGATTCTAGGGGGAGAAGCCTTACGCTTTGCGCGTAGGCTTCTCCCCTATATTATGACTCTGGATTGCTTACGTAATGCTACTAGTTCGGGTGTGTAATCACACTCCATGAAAGGACCGCCTTTGGTCGGTGTCTGTTACAATAAGTTCTATAAATTTAATAATAAAAGGATTTATTTTTTGACTCAGAGAAATATAACTTACTACAGTATACTAGTCTATAGATATTCTCCTCAATATTCACGGAAACAATGTTTGGTGAAAAAAAAAGCTTAATTTGTTTGATCTAGGCGTATATTGAACAAGGAGAATAGACTGTAAAGGGAGGAGGACTATCTGTTAGCATGAAATAGCTAACGCGTGCTCTGAGTAGTAATAATGAGTGTAAGGAGCAAGACACCACACAACCAACAATAAAGGATTTATGGTGGTGTTGAACTAACCCTAATACCCAAATTCCTAACACTTCTCTGTCTAATGGCTCCCTTCTGTTATAGAAGGATCATTAGACCCTTTTGTGGCCTTGGCTTCTTCCGATGATAATAGCCATTCACGAACATTCATGTAGTCCAATGGTCCAGTGAAACAGTCCTTAATCAATGCCTTGGTGAGAACATCGGCCATTTGATTCTCAGTCCTCACAGACTCCAGTTTCCAGTCTCTGCCTTGGATTCCACTGAGTACTCTGTTGAATTTATGGCTCAAACCATTCTTGGTCTTGTCAACGCCCGTTCCAAAGTTGATGAGTAAAGCTTCATTATCCGTATAGATCGTAGTAGTACTTGCAGTCTTGAGATCAAGATCTCTAAGAAAACTGCGCAAATAGTCCAGTTCTCTGGTACACCAGGCAAGGGCAATAAGTTCAGCTTCTTTAGTGCTGTTTACCCTTATTTAGATTCTCTTTGAATCCCATGCAATGGGAGCTCCACCGTATAGGATTACAAAACCTGCACCTCCACTTCCTGCTTCATATTGTGAATTTAAACTCGAGTCTGCATAAGCCGTAAGATCACCTTCACGTGCATCATATACTAAACCCATATTTCGAGCATTAGCAACATATGCTATTAGTTGATTTAGCGCAGTTTGGTGATGGTATGTCGGTTCCAACAGGAGATGGCTGAGGCGTTTGAGTGAATAACAAATATCATATCTGACGCATGGTAGCACGGTAACGAAGATAGTCAATAATCACCATATACTTGTACTTGAGGTTGCTGGTAGAGGCATGCTTGATTCATCAGTCATACTCTTGTCAGGCCATTGATTTCCCATAGGGTATGATCGAACTCTAATCTCATCACAACCAATTTCACGGAGAAACTTGATCGTGTATTCTCGAACATTCAAGCTGACGAGACCTCTTTCTCTGTCATAATCAATCTTTAGTCCCAGGAACTCCTTGGCTTCTCCAAAATCTTTTCCTTTGTAATTGGACAAAGTAGACAGCTTGGCATCCAATAGTACGTCCAGGTTCTTAGACAAGAGCAAGATATCATCCACATAGACAACCAACAGTACACGGTTTACTCCAACATCACGGAAAAATGTGTTTCTATCAGTTTCAGCCTGATCAAAGTCCAAGTTTGCTAGTGTCTCAGACAAATGCATATACCACTGTCTAGGAGACTGTTTTAGTCCGTAAAGACTCTTAGCCAGTCTTTTCACTTTGACAGCCACGTTGACTTATATCTCTTTGTCAATCGGACTGTTCAGGAATGCAGTGGTGACCTCCAGCTGATGGATGTGCATGTGCTTTTGGACTGCAATAGATAGAACAGTTCACAGGATCTGAGCACTGAGCGTTGAAGCGTAAGTGAAGTCATAGTCACGACTCTCTACCTGCGCATATCCACATGCCACTAGACGAGCCTTAAACCTAATTGCAGAATCATCTTCATCCTTCAGAGAATAAACCCATTTTGTCTTTAAGATATCCGAGGTGATCCAAGTTCACCTGGTTCTAAATCCAAAGGGGTGTCTTCTGCGTTCAGAGAATCCAGTTAATTTTGTTTAGCTTGCTTCCATTCAATCCTGAACAGAGAGTTCATTGGTTCAAAGTCTCTGCTCTTGCTTGGAATAACCACTAAAGCTAACAAAATACTATTCTCATCCATCTCATAGTTTGCTTTCACAAACTCCTTCATTTTCATTTCCATAATTCTGCAGTTGACCATTTTTTTACGTTTGAGTTTGTAACGCTTCTCAAATATCGCTTGGTAGTCAACTTCTTCTGCGAGTGGATCACCTGAAAGGCTTTTCAGCAGATGCACCCGTAGACGGCCAATCTTCATTTTCAAAACCTCTTTTTTCGAATTTCTCAACTTTAGTGGTATACTGCAGTTCTATTTAAACTCCTGTACTAGTTTCCTCTCTGTCGGTTGACTTTATATCCTTACAGCCTTGGTGGCTGTTGTATCAGTTAGGATGGAGGAAGGGTGGATCGCGCGGCTTTTAGTGCGTCAGATTTCTCTTTCGACTCTCTCTCTTGAACCACTGAGAGCCGAGTGTACTCGGGGAAACCTACTTATTGTAGTCCTGTGGCGTGGGGGCATTTTTACCCTATCTCCTCCTACCATGTGGTGGGAGGGGGACTGTGGATGTCGCTCCTCTTATGACCCAAATTGATTCTTATGGCAGCGTCTGCTGTTGGAAGTGAGTGGTCACAACTCCCTTTCTCGCTCCAGACTTTTTAGGTACGTAGTAGGAAAAACCCGTGTAAACAACCCCGGTTGACTATGCATCCTTAAATTGGGCGGCTGCACTTAAAGCCAGACAAGACGGTGGATTGAACCCATGGTATCTTTAAACATATCCTTCCTCGGAACACCGAATCCGAGCACTAGAGCAATTGTTGACATGCGATCAGTGTTTAGAAGTAGCCAGGCAGCGGTCAGCGTTTAGTAGCCAGGCAGCGATCAGTGAAAAAGAATAAATTTTTATATATCAGTTATTAATTCAGAAGTTCTACGTTCATAATCAGCGTTCCTCTCCACCATCCCCTTTCCAGTCGAGCTAGTATTAAGGGTGTTGAAGTCAAAACTTTTGACAAAAATGAGATCAGTTATCTTCTTGACTCTCGAAATAGCCACATACGCTAAACCGAAAGCAAATGGACGGGCAGAGACATTTAATACAACCTTGTCCAAAGTGAGACCCTGGCTCTTGTGAACAGTGATACCATATGCGACTTTCAGAGGGAACTGAGTTCTGGAGCAGGATTTATTTCTCAGGTCAAATTTATTCGTGTTTGAGAAGATGGGAACGTAGCCAAGGTTTCTGAAAGTGTCAGAAGTGTAAGAGTCAAATTGGACCATAACACAATGAGGGAAATCAGTGGAGGTATTCTTACCGTGCTGCCACAAAATATCTCGCACAGTACCTAGGGATCCATTAACTAGGCCTTGTTCGGACCACAGGTTGTACGACAACATGACTCTAGCGCCAATACACAATTGTAGAGTAGCGTCTAGACCATTAGCTTGATCACGAGTAGCAGTTTCAGCACCAGTACCATCATGGAGTGCGTTGATAACATTGACGGGGTTTTTCTCATTAGTGAGACCTATCACATTCATCTCAGCGCATTCCGATCTTGTGTAGAATATGCGTAAAGCGTCCTTGAAGCGACCATTAAGTTCAGACTGTTGGCTACTTGCAGTGCGAGTAAGAAGGAACTCCCAATTATCCAGAGACAGAGCGCCAACGCGTAGCTCAGAAAGGGTGTCTCTGAACTGAATAGCTAGAGGATCAGTACCTTGCTGTCTCATTGGGCTACCTAAACGCACGGTGACATCCAGAGATAAATAGACTTCTCTGCCAGCCATATCGTCGCTTTTCAACGGAAGAGCACCAAATAATGGAGTTTTACAGACAGGCGGAAGCTGAAAAAAGTCACCAGCTAGAACGACATTCATGGCTCCAAAGGGGGAGTCCCTTTTCGAAGGAAAAATGTATTTACAGCGGTCGTCGATTTTTTTAAATTCAGCCAAGCCAATCATAGACTTTTCGTCAATAATGAGATATAACTTATCTTTGAAGGTGGCTTGAAGTTGAGCGAGGGCTGGAAGGCTAAGATCGTTGGTGGCAGGAGGAACAGGTAATTTAAACAAACTGTGTATGGTTCTACCCATAAACAGATGAGCAGCTACACCGGTGAGAGCACATCGTAAAACGGGATCCGGTTTTCCAGCAGCAGCAGCCATTTCAGCAATTTTGAGGCAGGCCATCATAATGACAGTAGTCTTTCCACTGCCCGCGACGCCATCGAGATTTATACGTAGTTGAGGAGGAGGGGCTTCATCATTTAAGTATGAGTGATAGTGGTTCACTAAGGCGTCGTAAAGCACGCGTTGTGGAGGCTTTAGATTGGAAAGGGATGGAAGGGTGGAAGCGTCAATAGTTCTGGCTTCGTTTCTTGTAGCAATTGTATCGTTCCACCACTGGGGATCTAAATCCGAGTAATCATGGGTGTGAGTAGCCCAACTGTATGATGTGTCGATAGACCTGGAGCCCAGTTCATCAGTAGGGACAAGGATATTCGTGTTGGGATCAGCATGAGTTCGCGCCGCGTAACCTTCGATGGGGTCGACATCACATCAGGAGTGGGATCACGTGAAGTTGAAACACGCGTGGTATCTCCTCCAAGACGGGTTCCGGGGGTCCTGCTGGGATTCATCGAAAATCGGGTCGTGGTAATAGTCAGCCGGATGGGAATGATTGGCTTCGCAGGCATTAAATACGGATTCCCAGGAGGGATAGGCAATGCCATCCATAATCAGAAGATCATCGGGATCAGTAAAAGGGTGGTGCAGCATCATCTTGGCCCTATAATAATTTTCCTTTTGGCCATCCACATTCCGTTTCCAGCGAGGGCACATGCATAGAATTCTCGTGGGTGTAGTGTCCTTCAATGGTTTGTAGGACGTATGGTCATACTTTCGTGCCCACTCCCACAAGGTAAGATCCCGTAATTCAGGAAAGTTTGTAAGACGACCGATATACTTTTTCAAGACGGAGCTATAAGTCCTCAGCTCGCCATCGCGGATGCCCATATGCACATGTGAGTCGGATAGCGGATTGAAGTTGAGGAAAACGACTTGTCTATTAGAGCGAGAATAAGGCAAATTGAGGAGCGCATGGGAAACCTCCTGAGCCGAAATGTCGCGCTCTCCTATAAACTGGTTCATCAACTTTCGTGCAAGGGAGAGAGCTGGCTCGCGAGAAGAAACATTAAGCATGACAATATCTCTCAATTCCCTGTATGATTTGGTTGTCGGTTCACTTTTAGAGCAATACTTTGCCAGGTATTCCTTCAAACCCTGTAGATTTGTTCCGGGTTGGATATCAGTATTAGCAAGCCATGCCATGACCATAATTTTGCTGAGGTTGTTGACCCAACCATTGTTGCGAATAGGCTGAAATCGAAGATTTCTGTGATCCAAGTCTCTGTTCACGACTGCTTCAGTGCGCAACTTTCTCCCATTAGGCTGGCCAAAAAAAAACCTACAAACAGTCTCGCCGGTGTCTTTGTCTTTCCGCTCGCATACGGGACGAGGGCACTCAGCATGCATCTGATAACAATTCAGGGCACTGGCCAACTCGTCAACAGTGTTATTCAGGGTAGACATTTTTCTGGCAGCATGAGGAGAGCCCGAATGAACGCGAGAGGGGTTAGGATGTTCTGCGGAGATCTTTTCACTCCGGCACAGCATTCATCAGTTTTGCCGATAGGAGGAGCACCATTCGCATGGGGTATCCAAGCCATCATATGGATATGACCGGAGCCTCTGGCCTGCCACTCGTATCGATACCAAAAGTCTGTGAAACCAAATTCCGGCATTAAAACGTGTTTCATAAATAGCTGGAACCTGATATGCAACCATTGAGCACAGATGTGTGGATGTTCTTGAATCATTTTGCGCACCAGTGCCTTTTTTTCAACTTCTGTAACAGTTTCTTAGCCCAGAAGGGGCGAGTGCCTCCCAAAGAATTTGCCTGGCGCGCAGCTCCATTTAGGATGGAGTCATCAGCTTCCATTAGATCTTTCAGACCCTCCACATCCAGGCCAGACAAAGCAGGGTTCTGGCGAAGAAAGAAAGCAGATGCACTTTTTGCCTTTTCCCTCATGATAAGGTTGTAAGCAAAAAACAGAAGCGAGGATTGCGGCCAAATCTTCCATCATGATATCTCAACATATGTTCAGTCCAGTCAGCTAGTTTAACCGAGCGACGTCTAGGCGCGTAAAAGTCAGCATCACCAGAGGGGAAAAGCGAAGGAAAAAAAAAAAAAAGCGCAAGAAAAGAGGTGTTCATTACTTGCGGAGAGTTGATGTTCATTTATTGGATCAGGCTCAATTGAGGGGGCAAAAATGCTATTGTCAGGAGGAGTTGGGGGATTTACAGGAAGCTGAGAGGCATTGGTGACAGCTTCGAAAATGGTTTCTATCTCAGTCAGCTCAGATTGAAGGTCCAGTACGACAGATTCTTCAACAGCAGGGTGAGGGTTGTCAAATTCAGGATTATTTGGAGCAGGGGTAGGGTTAGCGATTGGATCAGCAAGTGATGGATCCACCACGGAGGGAAGACAATTAAAGATATTGCCATCCTCCGGTATCCAAGTTGGCTCAGTTATCACAATATCGGCGTAATCCGAATCGGTTGCCTTCAAGTAGTGCAGCCAGGCTGTGACGACAGGTTTGCGCAAAGTGAAGTCATCACTGAACTGACGTATATAACGTTCTTCACCACTCACACTAGCTGGGGGCTTGAGAATCAGGATATTGAGCTGACTGGGAAGACGGGGGAGCTGGTCGACAAACGTGAGGGTATGTTGTTTAAAGGAAATACAATGGCCGTGATAATGGAACTGAAGGCCCCGATGGCGTTTAATCTGCATATGGACATGTACCCTGGCGATTATGGCTTCCTCGAGGGGAGTTAGCGGTAAAAGAAACGATGGTCGGTCATGTTCAGGTTGTATAAACGATGGTAGTCCTTCCCCGGGATCCATATTGTTATCAGCGTGCATCAAATATGGATCAGTTTCGTTCTTTCCTTTGTCGCGAAGCCTGCACTTGTCACAATATTGATGTCTAGGAATCGCAACATTTCGATTTTGCCGAGTACGATGCATTGCTTCTTGAAACCATGTCTCGCTGCAGCGTTCACAGAATTTCATTGATTGAGCAGAGACAGCGTCAGAAAAGAAACCAAGACGCTCCCACTGTTCTGGAAACACAGCGGGTTGCGAGCCGTCATATTCAGGGGTAGGAGCCTGCTCAGGAGCCTGCACAGGAGTCGGCTCAGGGTCCGAGTCAAACACCGAGAGCAAAAGATCATGAGTAAATGAGTCACTAGTCGGCTCGGTCAGAGTGGTGGTCGGAGGTCGCTCAGCTAAAAAGTGTTAGAATATCCAAAACGAATAACGAGCATACTTACATTCGGGCGGAACGGGAATAGCAGCAACATTTCTGGATCGTCTGGTTTCATTAAGTGAATCCCTACAAGTTTGACAGTATCGCGTAGGACGAGTCCGACTACGATTGCCACGAGATTGGAACTGTGCAATTGGATGTATATTGCGGCACTTTGGGCACCTTTGACTTGTTGGGCCGGGCAGAGGGACTGGTTCAGTCGGCAGAGAGATTGGTTCAATCGGCAGAGGGACTGGTTCAGTCGGCAGAGAGATTAGTTCAATCGGCGGAGGGACGTGAACTGGTTCAGGTGTTGGAGGGATTGGGTTAGTAGGCAAGGTAGCCAGTTCAGGTGTTGGAGAGATCGTGTCAGTATGCAAGATGGCTAGTTCAGGCGTTGGAGGGACTGAGTCATTATTGGTCAGATCGGTGACAATTTCAAGCGGCGGAATAGTCTGTTCGGTACTTAAACTGCTTGAAGGATCAGCAGCACGAGGTCTCCTGGCTGTAGTGCACAAATTGTTAGAAACTTAAAAGAGATGGCGAACTATACATACGCGACCTGGGATTAACATTTCCGGAGTCAGAAGCGCTGTTTCCTTTGGTTGGATTCACGAGATTTGGTCCTGAAAGATGAACATGTTCTTTTTACAACGTCAGACCCAGGAGCCAGCAGGAATGCATCATTTGATTTGACTAATTTACAGCGAGAGCACACCCTCCCATTACCAGCAGAGGGGAGGACTGTATCATCAGTCATGGAAGTCATTTAACGATGTGAGATATAAGTGTAAGAAGTTTTCTTTATATTATTCGCGTTTTTATTCGCGTTTTTATACTCGCGCATTCGACGCGTTGGAAATTATACGCGTGACTTTTATTGTTTACACATAGGGTTTATTATTTTATTTTATTATCGCTAGTTTTTCGCGTAAGGAGTTTTTAATGGGGTTTTGGAGTAGAGTATACGAAATCAACTTAGCTCTCAAACAATAAGCTTCAGAACATGTAGCCACTATGTATACTCAACTATATCGGATCTATATACTCCATTTAAATGATTTCTGCTACTTTCTTTCCCAGACGCTGCGCTGGCGCCATGGCCGGCCGGCGCGCGAGCTCATGTACCATTTTTACAAGAACATTTCCCCTAGGATTACATAACTTCTGAAAGGGATTTTTAGTTCCTTTAGGGTGTAAGTCACAAAGGGTTGTCAGAGTGTCGTCAGTAGGTGGTGCTAGTGTCAACTTGTTGCAAAGTGCTTGGGTGGCGCGGGACAATTTGCTGTTGTTGATGAATGAGATGGCCCTTTCGATGTGTCTGCGTACATCTCCGGTGCTCTGGTCCGTGTTGTTATTTCTTTTCTGTCTGTCGGGTGGATATTTACAGTACTATAGTACTGAAAAAACCGTTGATATTAAACCCTAATCCACCACAATTCTAGTCTACCAATGCAAAAACAATAAAAAAAAGTAAAAAAAAAAAAAAAAAAAAAACTTACTATAGTCTAATTCAGCCGCGATTCCTAATTGGGGTTGGAGTCACAAAAACGTTCATGAATAAAGTATTATATCTCTTAGGGCAACTACGTACGAATTTAACATTGTTTACCATACACGTTGAATGAAATACAATGTGCTTAACGGCAAATAGACCATGTTGTTTGAAATGATTATGCCTATAAAATTTAAAATCTCTTCCTTTATCTCTTTCTTTTATTTTCTCTAAAAGCTTTCAATCAATCGATAACAATCAATCAATCAATAACCATCCACAGTCAAACAGCAAAGAAATGACCGACGAACAGCCTGCCCAACCACCCGGGGCTCAACAGCCTTCGGTAACAAGCGTGAATCAACCTGGAAATCTTCTCCCAACAATTGAAAGAGGTCCTGCGCTTGCGGATTTAGTTGATGAGGACTTCCATAGGGTCATGCATCCCGAAGACAATCAGGAGCTTCAGACAGCTGAAGGTAATGAAGAAATAACTGCTACTGAGAGAGAGGAACTTAATACTTTGCGAGCGACAGTTGTCAATAAGGATGAGGAACTTAATATTTTGCGAGCGACAGTTGTCAATAAGGATGAGGAACTTAATACTTTGCGAGCGACAGTTGTCAATAAGGATAAGGAACTTGATGCTTTGCGAGCGACAGTTCTCAATAAGGATGAGACAATTGCTACTTTGCAAACGAAACTTACTACTCGTGAAACGGAACTTGCTGCTTTTCTCACTGAGAAAAGTAAAAAACTCCGTCAGCCAAATGATACGCAATCTTGTGAAAGTCAACAGCCACCTCAGGATGCAAGTGAAGTTCTTAGTGATCTACAAACTTTGGAGAAGAAAGGCAAAGATGCCAAGAGGGCCCGACACAAATAGCTACGTTAGAGAGGAAGCGAAATACAAATTGAGGAGAAGCAAGGCGAACATGCCAAGAAGGTCCGACGTGAGCAACAGCTTTGACCACATCATACTGGCTAAATTATGGAGAGCAAGCAGTGTTGAATTTTCAGGTGCGCAAGGTTGTTTTTAGTGTGATAGAGATCCTTTTATTGACGTAAAAAAATGTGTAAAAAAAAAATTGTCAAATATACAGTATGTGACTCCTGGACTCTCTGAGCCCTACTTTGCTGCTCCTCAAGGGTAATTACTTGATGAGAATTATTCTATTTAAGAAGTTTTCAGAGTCTGATCTTAGCTTCCTGTCAACAACTTGAGCTACAGATCAGATCCGACTTCATCTTCATCAACCCTCTCACCAACCACTCAAAGACTTGTTTAAGCCTTATCGACCCTCTCTCTATCTTATCCTCCTTATCTCGGTTTTAGCCTTGATTTTCCTTTATTCCATTATCAACCGCTGTTCTTTGAATTAAAACTTGACTACATTCTGATAAGCCCTCTGTACTCTATTATTCTAACATTATAGGCCTCTAACTCTTATTCGGCTGCTGCCGTATAGGAGAATTCACCTTCGACGTGTGGGAACTTCAACTTCAATTTTCTCTCTTCATTTCAATTGCTACATTTGGACAAATAAACTGCAGGATTGGGACAAGACTCGGCTGTTACAGACTGGCCAATACGTTTTTTTTTTTTTTTTTTTTCGTTCGGTTTATTATTCACTAAACTATTACTAATTTAATATATAATGGGCTTACTTTACCCCCCGAGGGGGGCATGAAGCCTTTTCAGCCCTTTTAGCTTAGGACTGAAGTTTGGGGGTTGTCGTTGTGGCTGTTATGCGGTCAGGAGCTAACTCTGACGATATCGCGAAGTCTGGGAGTTGAAAACTTTTAGGAGGTTGGGTTGTTTTGGGAGTGGAATTTTTATTTCTTGATTGGGAGTTGTGTGTTTGAAAAATTTAGTTTTTCAATTTTCAATTTTCAGGCACCGCGCCTAGAAATTCTATTGTTTGTCACTATTACTTTCGGTTGGGCTTGATCTTCTTCCGGAGGAGGCTCAGGGTCAATTTGGGGGGTCACTGTGCGGTTTTGTATTGCTGCTATGTATTTGATCAGTGCGATCTTTCCATCTTGTCTCCAAAATATTGATGGTCGTTTGTCTTTGTCCTTAAAGCTACTAATGTGGTGTCTGTGTATTTCGTGTGTCGGGCAATCCCATACGTAATGTTTCGTGGTCATAGTCTCGTCACAGTCTTTGCATTTTTCGGCCCAATCAGGGCTCAATTCTATCATTGACATTTTAAGTCTCATATATTGTGAGGCCATTTCTCTGGCCGTGTTGTATATGGTT
>JAJMKT010000580.1:0-11238 GCA_030563985.1 Geotrichum restrictum
CGTAGTGTAGCCCTAACCCCCACCCAGCCTTTTTTTGGCAGTGAAAAAATGAAAATAAAAGTGACAGATCTCCCGCGATTCTTTAAGGTGACAGCTGAGACCGACAGTTGTGGACCGACAGTTGTGGACCGACAGTTGTGGACCGACAACTGGGTCGTCAAACTGATTGGCGGACAGCCAGATTGGAAGGCTGACAGACGAACTGATCACGGCTGACGAACTGACTGATAGTATAACTATGCTAGCATTTGACACAAGAAGAGTCGTAACGGTGTTTGCACAAGCGAATGAAGCCACCCTTTGCACTTATCAAATAACTCAATCCAAATATTCTGTTTCTATCTACCGGTAAACATGACACACATAATATATATAGACTATTGGCTATCTACTCAAGCTTAAGACCTTCCTCAGCGGATCCTAAAAAAAATCGACAATTGTCTTTCATACCCCAAACGCTCTCTGATCAAAGTCCTTTTTTTCTTTAGGGTATCAACGTTACCCTACTTTACACCTCCTCATCTATAAAAAAAAATCAACACTGCGCATCCCTCCTTTCTTCTTCCTTACAACTAAAACAATCGTTGATGAATGGTATACTTTTCATCTGTTTTAATTCTCGCCGCGCAAGTCGCTTGCATGGTTTCACGCCTTTACTGGTAGTCTCCTGACTTGATGCGTGCGGGTGATGTGGATAGCAGCCCGCCTATCACCACCTTTTGGCTGCTGTGTATATATCTGAGATTGTAGTTGTTGAATGTTCATAATTGAATCAAAGTGTTGATTGATGTTTGCTTTCTTGTCGTAATAATGTATGCTTATCATTTAAGTGTACTTTCCATCTGTAGATTGCATACGTAGTAATGGTGTTGCTGTCAATTAGTGACCTGGCACTTTTGATCCTGTATTTTGATTGGTTGCTTTGCTAAACCTTCGACTCTTTTGTGACGCAGCAGTTTTTGTACATGAGTAAAATACATGGCGCACTACAGTAATGTTAAGGAGCAGGTACAATTGTTTGACACTGAAGGATAAGAAGAAGAGCGACGAATATAAACACAGGACACACTAAGAGTGACATCAATACAAGGAAAATGAGTCTAGCTGAAATGAATTCGAATGTTGTCCGCATCACTTCAAGACTCTCCACTTGTCATTTCGAATAAGTAAAACTTGAAGGCGTCATAATGTCATTATCTATATATCTTCAGTCATAAAACTACAAAACGAATAGTATTAATAGCATTCTCACAAAGCAGGTAAAGTTTAGCCTCTCTAAATATTGCTTGAATCTCCAACTAGTCTACCCCAAACACGTTATGTACTTGAAATTTCAGCCTGCGCTACTGAAAGTGCTGCCAACTTACGCTGTATGCTTATGAGAATACCGCGATCCTCGGACGTAAAGGTGAGACTTGCTGGAAACGAAAACTCATTGGGCGATACTAGAGCAGCACTTTGGAGGTCAACGTTTGGAAACTTTGAAGAAAGCCTGTTTGTGGACTCGGTGGTTGATAAAATTCGGGTGAGGTAGCGGGATTCGCTGACCACGCGGGTGAGTGCGTTTCCAACTGATGTTGCAAGCCCGTGAGCAGCAGTATGGCTATGATTGATATTAAGGCTTGTATCAATATCTTTCTCATCGTCGGGTGTAGTGTAACGAGAGTCAGATACTGAAGTGAATGATTTATTGTCGTAATTAGTGTCCATCTTGGCTGATGAAGTGTCTACATGAGTTGTTTGGGAATCTGCTGAATGGGTGCCGAGGACGTGTGTAGTATGAGTCAAAACAGCATCATCTTTATCTAGCGATGGTGCCGGAATGACTTTACTCAACTTGGGCGGTAAGGCCCAGTATAATGGGTATTGCGAATATATGTTGGCAAAGATGCTGCCTACACATATCACAATCAAGGCGGTAACAATCTGGACAACCAAGTAAAACCAGCCCATTGCTCTAATTTCGGGGTTTATGGCAGCCAGTAGAGCAGCTGACCCCGCTGCTGGATGAACGAGTTTAGTATGTGACATCATTATGGATGAGAGGGCCAGCGCAACTGCCCCGCACACCCACAAGGTCTCCATATGTGTGTCTTTCAGTATCCAGAGTTTGGTGAGTCCTATGCCTAGAACACTTGCAAAAAATGTGCCAAAGAACAGACTGAGCGGCTGTCCGAGGGGTGACTCTAGAGCATTGCATGTCAAGATGATAGTAGCGGCCCAACTTGGGACAATGATGGGGGCTAGATGCTGGGTGAAAACGGGGCCATATTTAAAGGTCCCCTCGAGGGCAATAATGGATGCAAAGCTGGAAATGAGTACGAAAAAAATGCGAACAATATCTGGTGGTCTGTATGTGGTTTGTTTATGCAGACAGAAGAACTTAAGAGCGTATATTAGCAGAGGATTAGACGATGGCGACATGGTTGAGCATGAAGAGAGAGAGCTTCTCAGTTGAAAGATTTGAAAATAACCAAAATATTAAAGACAGAAAATAAACGGACAAGAAACAGAGTTTTTCCGGAGACCAAGACATATTAATACTAAACAGTTTTACAAACCATTTAGTGTTCGAAGACAATTTTTTTTTTGGTATTCTCCGAGTACAAGATATCTCGAGATCTCTGGTAAAACATACCGGTAGGTTATTTCAAATATTGCGTGAACCTAAAGTGAGCAATAACATTTTTAAGTCTTGCATGAGCCGCACAAGACATGGGAAAAGTTTCGGAAAGATGCCCCTCATCCCACACATTTTGAACAATCGCTTGACGTAACGTGGGGCTCACAAAGATTTCCATGACATACCATTAGCCATAATCTGAATATGGAATATTAACCCCCCTCCCCCTCCTCTAGTGACAATAATTTATTCATCAGGATCAATTTAAACTATCTTTATAGGAATGACACTTACTTTGACAAGTGTTGCAATATTATCAGCTTGCAGAGCCTGGCAAGACTTGCGTAGTTACCGACTTACTGGTCACGTCAATTCAATGGTACTCATGCTGTACTTGTACGCGATGTGTGGGCTTCGCTACAAAGTCTGGAAGGTCTCGAAAACATTCATCCAATTGTAGACATTCCATTAGTTGCTCATAAATCCCGAGACTTTTACTTCTATAGATGTGTGACTATAAAGCTTCTTATTATGCTTGCTCTCAAAGATCCCAGAAAGGTCGGCCTTATGGAAGTGCCTTTCATCCGTTTTACTAGCACTCAAAGCTTGTTGACATCATTCCTACAAGATAATGATCAATCAAGAGCTGCCCTTCGAGCAATGATAAGATATTGTTTTTTTTTGCTAACCGCTTTTCACTTGTAGCACGTAATACTGAAATCTTTGTTAATGTGAATATTCTCAAGGCTTTGTTGTATACTAGTAGTATACGTATTTGCTGGTCACAATAACCCTAATCACTGGGCCTCTACTTTAACCCTAATTTACCCTTCCTTTTACTCGAGTATAAATACTTGCACTTCCCGTCCCTTCCTATTTCTTTTCCTCTTTTCTCCTTACAATCTCTTTGCCTTTTGGCTAAGATCAAGTGTAGTATCTGTTCTTTTCAGTGTAACAACTGGAACGGTTCCATCGGAACCATTTATTATTGTTACCCTTATTTTTGCATCTGGTTTGGTGTCCTCTGGGCTTGCTCATGACGCTCGAACACAGTGTCGTTACTATTGCACTGCCGGTAACTGACGCGAACCTCTTCGCCGAGGTTCATCATTTTTATCTTTTAAACTGTAATCCTGTGGTCATGATTCCAGAGTAAAACTTTAATCATGGTGGTAGTGAAACTTTTATATTTTTTTATACACGTAAAGTTACCCTGCATAGCATGGGATCACAAGAAAGTCGCATGTTATCACACGGATTATGTTGTGTTTTTTAACTCGGCAATTGTGCATCACGATATGATTGTTGTTTTTTTATGCCAAATTTGAAATTTCACACCCGTAAAAATGATAAAATAAAAAAACACAAAAAACACAAAAAAATAAAAATAATTATGTAAATTTCACTTCTCCTCATACACCTCCTCCTCTTCTCCTACTCTCTCGTTCTTGAACAAGGCTCGTAACCAAACCGCCATGATAGTCTTCTCAAACACAAATGCCCGCCCTACTCTGCTCTCACAGCCAGCTCAGACCTCTCCTCAGTCACCCCAGTCAGCAACAAAATCAACTCCGCATCAAAACTCAAATGCTTATCTCTCGGCTTCGGTTTGCCACACTCAAAATGCCCGCTACAGGCCAACCATGGAGGACTCGTCTAACGTTATCTCAAACTTTCTAGACACTCCGGGCAACGCTTACTATGCGGTATTTGATGGCCATGGTGGAGGATTTGCGTCCAAGTGGTGCGCTAGCAACATGTACAAGGTGCTCGCTAAGAACCTGACGCTATTCTCAAGCCATTGGTCAGTTCCGGCCATTCTAGCCTCAACGTTTGATCAGGTAGACAGGCGGTTCCCTTGTCTCGCAAATTATGACCAAAGCGGTTGTACTGCTGCAATTGCATACATTAAAACTGATGCCTCAATCAATGTCCCAACCGTCAGGCGCAGGTACTCTTTTTCACCAGCTCCTTGTTTATTATATCCAAGCGCTCAGACGAGTAAACGAACGCTATACACGGCAAATGTGGGCGACTCTCGCTTGGTGCTTTGCACAAGAGGTGTGGCTAGACGGCTGGCTCACGATCATCGTGCGCTGGACCCTTCTGAAATGCATCGCATAGAGTCCCTTGGCGGGCAAATTTCCAGGGGAAGAGTGAATGGCAGTTTGGCCGTAAGTAGAGCCTTGGGTGATCCAACATTTAAACCATTCGTTACCTCCCGTCCGTATACAACCGAATTGATCCTTGACGACCAAGACGAATTTCTAATCATAGCCTGTGACGGCGTGTGGGATATGTGTAGTGACCAGGATGCCGTGGACCTGGTTCGACATATCGAGGATCCTACGAAGGCGTCCCAGGAACTCGTGCGCCATGCCTTGTTTAATGGCTCTATGGATAACATTACATGCGTGGTTGTGCGGTTTAAGGCAGTAGCTGAGTGCAGCCAGGACAATTCTGAGACTCGCAAAGTTATCAATGTAATGGATACAGCGATATTAGCCGACAACGAGATTCCTTCAAAGAAGGGTCGAGATTATTTAATGTCCACGACGCCGCAAAGCCAGCGATTTAACAATCCACCGAGGCCATCTGCAGGACCTTCCTGGGAATCGAGTCGTAATACCAATGACTCCGAGGGACATGCCATTAATCATCCTGGAAGCCAGGCCTTTGATAGGAAATCAATACAAGCAAGCATACGAAACACGCATCTGGCACATACCACCAGCAATAGCACCAACACTACAACGAGACCAAACTCAAGAGCAAACACAACATCACCGGCTGTAATGACGACGCCGACGTCCACCAATAGTGGCGCATTAAATGGACCACCATCCCGGGAATTTCACCACATGCGGTCAGCAAGTTTTAGTCCATCGGTATTATCACGCCGCAAGGGAACAGAGCATCAGGAAATAGCCGCGGACTCTTCACTGGACCGGTATGGCCGGTTTAAGAGGACGGTGCATTTAGAATATGACTATGAACAGGGAGATGACTGCGCAATTGCAGATTCAGATTCGGAGTGAAACAAGAAAGAAAGAAGAAAAAAAATGAGTTTGAATGAATGAATAATGAATAAACGGTTGAGAACTGGATGGTTCGGAGTGAAGCTAGAGAACCGGATGGAGCATATGTACCAAGAGGGAAAAGCATCCTGGAGAATGAAAGAAGGAATGATTTATTTATTTGTATTTATTGTTGTTATTATCGAAAATGAAAGGTTTCAACTGGTTTAGCATTGTTTTTTTTTATTTTCATATTTTTATATAACCTATATAGTCTGCCAATGGGGTATGAATGGTAATGAAACTGATGGAATTGAAGGAAACTTTGAGTCAATGCTCATTAAACACACAATCCACACAGAACAAACAATAATGTAAGTTACATTTGATGCGTTCCATTTGATTTCCTAGTCCTTATTTACTCCTAGGTCGATTTGACCACAGAAGAATCCTTAGGATCCAGCTCGTCATCACCAAACGCAGCTTCCTCAGCATCATGCTCTTTCTTTTCATGTTGCTTGTGCCCTTCTTCATCATCGTCATCATCATCTGCCTCTTCGTGAGCCATACTTAAATCAAACAACAACCCACCCGGCGGCAAACTTCCTGCCGCAACCGAAAACGAGCTCGAAAAACTGCGTCCATGTAAATTTTTCCTGCCGGCATTCAAATCACGTTGCCGACTGCTTCCGACACTACTGCTAGCATGTCGTCGATGCTGCTGCTGATACATGTGTGATGACTTTTGTAAAGTTGGAGAACCTGTTGCTGTTATTGCTGATACTGGGGGTTCACCCAGCCCCCCTGATCGATTATTTAACCCGGAGGAAGAACCTTGATTAAAGCCAAACGAGTAGTCTGGCTGATTTTGGTTGGGTTGTTTCAGGCTGTTGTTGTTGATGGTGGCAGGCAGGCGGTGTAATAATCCGTACCCGACACCGCACCCTAAAAGTCCGGACCCGCCCCATTGAGAGTTGGGCCGGATCCTTATTGCGCGGAGAACATTGTAGTCGTGGTTGTAGACAAATAGTTCTAGCTCTGGAACTGAGTCGACGATGGTTGGTGCTGGTTGTAGTTGTAACTGTGGTTGTAGTTGCGGTTGTGCCTGTGGTTGTGCATGTGGTTGTGGTTGTGGAGGAGTAGGTGATTCTAAAGGTAATGGCGGCGATAGCGGAGTACCCGACTTTTCGTCGTCGTCATTGAGTTGCACAGATTCAGGTGATTGTATTGGGAACCTTGAATTGATAGCTTGTTGCTGCTGCTGATATAGTTGCTGCTGGTGCAGTTGATACAGCTCCTGTTCAGCATTGCGCCGGTATTGGGCATGGTTCATAACAAGTCGCTGTACAACACGACCCAATAGATCCTCCCCACCTTGCTCAAGCAACCCATTTTCGGCTGCCACAATATAATCCGAGTGCGATATGAGTCCAGCTGCTTCGGCCGGGGAATTGGGTGACACGTCAAGAATATGCCATACATGATCGGCTACAAATAGTGGGGTCCAATGTAGTGTCAGACCCAGCCCAAATGCAGCACTTTGAGTAGTAGCTGCGGTGGGTTCTATCTGTTCTGATTGCTGCGCTTGCTCGAAAAGAGCTTTTTTCTCTTCATCTTTGATGTCGTTGGGGTTGGTTCTGTCACCGTCGACATCTGCGCCCTCCTCAATTGATGACGACAATTTGACCACAATGCTTCGACGTACTCGGCCTTTAGCTGACCAGAGATCGAGCTTGACACTGCTGCTGCTGCTGCTGCCCGTTTGGCCGGTTGTCAAAGAGGGCCGTCGAATTGAGTCAAGAAACACGTCAATGGGAGCCACCTCGGGCTCTGGAGGGAGAAGTTGTGGCAAAAGGATTCCTGAGGCCGACGAAAATGAAAGCGACCCTCTCTTGTGTCTTTTTTTGGGGTTCCCCGGGGGCAGGGTGTGTTGTATTCCAGCAGCGACATCTGTTTCTAATCGGTTCCCACTTGTTGTCGTCGATGGCGTGGACCCAGGCATCTCTTTACCACCCTCCTGCCCCTGCTCCTCCTCCTCTTCATTCACACTTTGTAACGCCGCCGCAGCTGCTATTGCTCTGCCCCTTTGTTGCGCCTTTGCTTGTTTCACCAAATCCTCCACATCCACACCACCCACGCCCACGACATAATCAAACAACATTTCGACGCCATGCGCCGCCGCCAGCGAGTCAGGCCGCACATACAGCACTCTAAACCCATACTTGGGGTCTTCCCTTCCCAAGCCACCCCCAAGGACTCCACCGGCGATTCCATCATGACCACCACCACCTCCTCCTCCTCCCGCAGTGAGCATGGCTGCAGATCCGCGGTAATTGGCGTACCCGTCTCGGTGGCTGACATTGTAGTTGGTAGGCGGAAGGCCTGCATTGTGGCTGATTATATCCTCGGCCGATCGAACCAATTGTTTGGCAAAAGCAAACATGTGAGCGGCTGCAAATAAGTTGTGTGTTATTTGGGGGAAGAGTTTGTGTGCGTGAAAAGGGTCAAAGGAAGTCGAAAAGTGAATTTTGTTTCTGAGTGTGGGTGAGAGTGAGCGTCGATGTTAATTTGGCGCGCAGGGATACTGACGCGTAAACCGAGCTCAGTTGCTGCTTATGGCCAGGAACAAACAAAAGAGTTTGTTATGTAAGCAACTTTGGCTGAAATTCAAAAAAAGAATTACAGTAAAATAGATTTAGTAAATATCATTCGTTATAATTGTTAGCAGAATTTATTAGAATTTATTAGAAAAACGAGTCTTCTTTAAGTTTAGAAGCTTGAGAGTAGGGATTCCTTGCAACTACAGGTTACGTACTCTGGGAGTGACTATTGTGTGTAACGTTAACAAGGCACATTTAGTCAAGTACTTCAAATGCTCAACTTTGATAAACCAAACCAAGCCAACTATTTTATTACTCTACTTGTAAAACCTTCAGCTACTTCAGCTGCTTCGGTGCTTTGTATTCAGCTATTTCAGTACTAATAAGTTTGGATAAGCATCAACAAGATATTCGAACCCTGACAAGATAAAAAAAAAACGGTCTCAGAAAGGCAGGTTTCAATCATCTAAACCAATATCCACCCACTAACAAAAGCTAGAATTGAAAAGAAGAACTAAGTCATACAGTTTTCAGCACAGAAAAATGTTGGAGAAAATATCAAGTTTGCTTGTGTTTCTCTTTCTTTTTTAACTATTTTTTATACTAAGTAAAGCTATATACAGTACTGTATACATATGGCAAGAATAGACTACAGTATTATCATTTATATCCACATACTATTGGCCTGTTTCTTGAACAGTTCTAACTTTTCTTGGAAAACTCAGTACCGTTATTGCGTTTTCCAAATTCTTTTTCCTTTTCTTTTCGGGCTACCAGATGCCAAATTCATTCCAACATATTTTTCGTACTCGTTACCCTAAATGTGTTTTCGACCCAATAAGGCAATTCTCACGAGATGGAATATATAGAAGAAAAACGACTGCAAATCCTAAAGTCTTGACGATAGTGACCTTAAAAAAGTCATGAGCGCTAGAAATATACCAAGCATAGCATGTAGAACAACATAAATACTTGCCTTCTCCTTCTTCTCCGGATTTTTTGAGAAGTACCGTAAAAACCACATCGCCCATTTTAAAAGGTATACACGGCTATAGAGAAAAAAAAAAAATGACAACAATGTTCAAAATTATTGATAGGGAGTCCAATGAAGATGTGTTTCTCAGGAACTATTATGTTAACCTGAGAAAATCTATCATCTTGGAAAAACCCATGCTATACCAGACACAAGCCGACGTGTCGCTAGAGTATTGCAAAATCAAAAACTGCGTGGAACTACCAACATTCATGACCGGAAGAGAGCTGTTTGAGAAATACATGTCATATGACCTGCCGGTCCCGGCCAAAACAGTTACTAACAAAAAGGGCAAACGATACATGAAGTCCATTTCCAAAAACCGGCTTTTGTTTCTCGACGCAGCGTTCCGCTGCATGGAAGAAAATCTCCGCGGGCCCTACAAGGTTTTTTACCCTCTCGCAAAGTATATTGGAGATGCCCTTATTCAATACTCTATAGAAGGAAGAGAGTGTGGATGGTTAGTCCCTTACTTCCACAAACTCTTTCGTTTTTCCAATGAGAAGTATCCCGACACCAGACGCCAGTACCTGATTGACCTTGTGGCAGTCGTTGCTTGCAACTGTACACGATTTTGCAAGAGCAACGAGAGCTTTTTGGATTACTTTCAGTCTGAGGTCGCCATGGAACTTTTTGGGTGGGCACAAGATCCCTCTTTGCTCACCAACTCTGTCCAGCATGCGCTTCTTTATATTTTCCAGCAAATTCCACTCAACTTTAAGATGGTGGACGTCATCATCACAATGGACCAACTATCTTTTGCAGATTTCTACAGCGATGCATATGTGAACTACAGAATTTTTAGACTGTTGATCCTTCGCATTGCGCTTCAAAGTTTGGTTGTAAACAAACGAAATCAGCACCACAAAGTCTCTTTGGATTGTATTCATCAACTTGGCCAGTCTATTTTTATAGCATACAAGGCCGAGACACACGAGGGTCTCAAGCAGTTGTTTAACAGTTTTTACGAGGGAGTCACTTCTGGGTAAGTTTATCTTTTTTCTCCTCTTAATTCATTTCTTTTACTAACCTGCTGTTATTTGTTTTTTTGTTCTTTAGAATTGTTAGAAACATTTCCATGCCCTCCGAAGAAAACGCTGCTCTATTTCGAGTGGTCAAGAAGCTCCCATCACTTATCGAGATGCGCCTACTTTCCGCCCTTGTGCCTTACAGAATGGACGAGATTAGTCTTCTTGAGGCTCTCATGTTAGGTCACATTGCGCGCAAGTACGAATGTTCCCTTCGTTGCCATCTTCTTTTCGCAAAGCTCAAAGTCTTACAAGTTATCAAACACACCCGTGGAAAGATGGCTCGTTTATACATGTAGTCTTTTATTGAAAGGTAGGTAGCGTTAAGATCCGACATAAAGTACTAGTCTAAGAAGCACATTTATCTCAACCTGGAAGTCTCCCTTTTTCTTTTACTAGTCTCACCCGTAGCCGTCTGAGCGTCAGTAAGACTACTCATGAATCTAGTAAGCTCAAGTCCGCCAAAGCTAAATCTTAATACATGGTAAACAAAAATATTTAGGCCATTTGCATCACCCGCTTCGAATATTACAGACCAGGCCTAGCTATGCCAGTAGATTAGACATATTACTCACAGGGGAAGGACGAGAAACACAGTCGATGAGACTAGAGTGACAGGACCACCACCACAGAGTCAACAGCTTGTCCAGCACGAACGGGCATGACTTCACAGGCATCCATACATGCTCTAAGTCCAACATGCGCTGAAGCTCTACCACACACACTACTCTCACATTGCTCGTTGCAGCGTACAAGCACACAAGAACGCTACACGCACACACACACTCCTCATCATTAATGCATCACGGCCCAGAGAAGACGTTCCGTTAAAGAAGAAGTAAGTGCCTTGCACCTAGTCTAGTATATCCCCCTTAACACTTGTTAACATTCATAAGAGATATTTAGCTCGATTCAAACCATCTTATTTATTATACAC
>JAJMKT010000581.1:0-11033 GCA_030563985.1 Geotrichum restrictum
GTTTTCATATGCTTTTTTTATTTTATTTTATTCACCTCCTCCGCCTTCTTCTCCAGGCTCGTGCTATCTGGACACGTTAACGCTATTGAATATACTGTATATTATATCTCCAACATGAATAGACTAATACAGCATAGCGAGCGCACACCCAGCTCACATTGCTTCACGATATATATATATAGCCTATCTAGTCTAACTGGGGATATATAGGCCGGCTGGCCACAATATAGGCCCAAATATATATATATATATATATATATATATCCATGTAACGTAGCTGCTGAGCGTTAGTAACTGTCGGGGATTTGCCCCAATGTGGCAAAAATATATTGAATTCCGGTATATAGCAGCTTACAACAGCTAGCTGCTTGACACAGTATAGGGCTACAGGCCGCTACATTCCATACACTGTACCGGCCGTACGTACTAATGTTGGTAATACTGTAGACGTCTGACCATCTAGCTAAAAGAGCATGTGTGATATCAGCACGTACGTCGCACGATATCTGTCGACTGGCCAGATGAACGTGCACAGTAATAGTGGCGGCACTAACGGGTATAGATCTAAGACCCTTTGCCACATGACAGCTAAACGGCTTGATATTATACACCGCTTGAAAGGTCGGTATCGGTAGCTAAGGCTAGTCTAGCCCAGACACTTGAGGTATGATTTTGTACTGTATGTTGGCTCTAATCTGACATTAATGCCAAGGAGAGATATCACCAGAGCGCTGGGCTGGAACTACGTACTTTACCTGGTAAATTTCTGATTCATCCATGTTTCAGTTTCAGTTTCAGTTGGTTTTTTCAAATATTTGAATCTTGCACGAAAAAAAAGATCTTGCACGAAATCTGGTGAGATATGGAAAAATTGAATTTTTTTTTTTTTTTTTTTTTTTTTTTTTTTTTTCTTTTAACAAAAAATCTACCGGTACATGTGTTCCAACAAAATCATATGGCAATCTTGTTCAAGTTCAACTACGCGTATGTACAGGTTTAACTGCCAAATTAATGCAGTCTTTGCGTTTAGTTGAATCCTTTTTTTGGGCAACGCGCTTTCTCCCTAGGGCCTAGGCTATAGGTGATTAGCTGCCCACGGCCTAGCAGACTAAGCTAGCTAGCGTGGTAAGCTAACTGCTAGACTAGTCTATAACTATAGCTGGCCAGCCGGAACCATTCCGCAGCATACCAGTGTGATCAGCAGAGCCCCAGCAGCAGCACACTGGTTAGCACCCGTAGGCCGCGACCTAGCATAATCACAAGCATTGATACATATCTACAGAGTACGCGTTTTCTCTCTTTGCGCGACCAAGCTTATAATATATATAGCAGCACTTACACACACACACGCACAGCGGACGTGGTATATATATAGCTATATATCTATACGTTTATCAATAGGCGGGTCCTTGCACGGAAAAAGGAGAAAAATACAAACCCAATCGCAGTCGGCAATCTACACAGATTCTACAGGTATTTTTCACTATTATTTTTCTATTATTTTTTAAAAAAAAAGAACAAAAAAAAAAAAAAAAAAAAAAGATAATGAATTCATACCGTACTGTAAATATTATATATTTTTTGTAATACTCAATGTTTATGGACTTGAGGAATGTACACATATATATATATATATATATGAGTCTCAGTGTCCTTTGTAGTCCATGTGTGTGACGTTTCTTTACAATTGTCTCGCTCGTTCGAATGCCCCAAATTCAAGCGTCCTGCTGCTGTCTAAAAAGTGAAATGATGGTTGAGAACTCTTGGTTCGGCCGTTTTTACCAAATTTAAACGGGCCGGCAGATATCTTCGAATGGTCGCTTTACCTAGATATTACGGCACAAGTCCTAGATGCTTCGAGACTTCAAGTAGCGATATCTAGATTCCAGAGATTCCAGAGACTCCAGAGACTCCAGAGATTCCAGACCATTAACCCAATGTAACCACTAACCAGATAAACTTGACGCACTTTTAACTAACATTTACGTACAGTACGTACTTAGTTAACGCAAAATAATAACGGTTTATTCTGGTTAATTGAATGTTGCTGAATGCAGCTACCCGAGAGAAAAGGGTATTGCCAGCTGCTGCTAGCGCTCAAACTGTAAACCCGAACGCCTCAACTCAAGAAACGCAAAATAAACAAGATACGCAGGAAACTCAAGAAACTCAAGAAAATTTACTCAAGACGTCCCGCTTTACTCCATTGGTACCGCGGTGGCCGGCGCATACGCGCACAGACGCGTTCCCTCGAGAATCGAGACAAATATTTTCGAATTTACTGTACAGCTGTAGTAGCTGCTGTACTACTTAGAGTCGACTACTACAGCTGTACTTACCTAGGTCCTAGGTAGTAGGTACTAGGTCCTATAGACGCCCCCATTGACTCACCAAGTTGACACCCAGTTAACATAGCTGCCTCGCGAAAATTCGAAACTATAGAAACCATATGCAGCACTGGCCATGACGGCAGTGGTGCATGTAACAGCGGCAGTGAGAGCGTCGTCAAGTGGCAGCAGCACATGCCGAACGTGCTCGAGGTAGAGCGCTAGTACCGTAGAATCTTCGGCGTAGATCGATACAGTATTTATATATATACAGCAAAATATATCGGAGCAATTTGCACGGCATGCTCGTGTAGAGTCGAGGTAAGGTCTAGGTAGAGTCTTGGTAGACTACACCGCGTACAAGCATCAACGCGTGGACGAACGTGTGGGGTCTACCAGTCTAGCTCTCAAATGGCTAAACGTGTACACCACCGTACATGGCGCATTCAAATATATATTTACGGCAACTTACATGGCAATGCGCACGCTATCCGCTGTAAATATATTTTATTTTACAGTACAAAAACTGTACAGTAAATTTTTTTTTTTTCAAATTCCTTTGAATTTTTTTTAAATTTTTCAAAAAAAAATAAAAAAAATAAAAAAAGATTCATATTTTCAAAAAATCAATAGTAATAGCAATAGTAATAGAATAAAACGAGACCTTTTTTTTCTTTTTTATATCCTCAGCGGGTATTTACACTCTCGTTATTTGACATGTACAGTCGCGTAAAATATTGATACAAACCAAACAGCTTCCATCCAAGTGCTGTTTTTTTTTCTTCTTCTTTTCGTCAAGATCTTTGACTATGCTAAATGCTCCTCTTCAACCAGTAGTTGGACTCAGGAAGACTTCTTGAGAGCTTCTAGTTCATGTCAGTGTGTGTATAGTCAGCAGCTTTCATTAGTTCTTACCTTTTGTTCGTCGAACAATCACCTTCCACCTATATCTCACTGTCTGGCCATCTCGCTTGTTAAGGATTTTGGCATAGCTGTCGTAGTCCTGCTTGGGTAGAGTTGCCAACACAATATCAATCTAAAGTTTCCCGCTATTAGCATGCCATTTGCGAGAGATTCCTCTGTCCTTACGAGCTTGTTGTCTTCTTCTGTTGACCACGCAGAGTTTGGCGCTTTGGATCGCTTTTTCCTGTCGGCCTTCTTTGGCTTTGGAGCATTGCCCTCTTGATTTTCGTTTTCGTTTTCGTCTTCGTTTTCATTTTCGTTTTCGTTTTCGTCTTCGTCGTCCTCTTCGTCGTCTACTTTGCCAACATGGTCGTATTCGTCAATTTCCTCGTTGCCCCCCTCGTGCTCGTCGTCCTTTTGTGCACGTATTCGTTTTCGTTGACGTGTGACGGGAGCATCCGAGTCCGATAACACGAGTGCTGCTGTAGTGGTTGTTGTCGTGGTTGTTGGTCGCCGTGAAGAAGTCTGTTTCTTTATGCTGCTGCTACTGCTGCTCTTGCTGGGTTTCCGCTTGTTGGGTCGCCGTGTCGACGCACGAGTATAACTAGCGGGCAGGCGCCGTTCTCGTTTGTGATTTCTTGTTATCGGCCGTTGGTTTGTTGGCGATACCGATTGTGATGGGCTTTTGCGAGATATAGGTGTGGGTGTAGGCGTCGTTGCTGTTGTCGTCGTCGTCTCTTCTAAGGAGGTGTTGAGAATATTACCGAGGTCCATTGCAATGAGAGAAGGGCAAGAGGGAGGAGGAAAGAGAAGAAGAAGAAGAAAAAAGGAGGAAGACGATGAATATATACGTTTTTGCCTATTTATTTTTTATTTTTTGATTGAATTTTTTAATTGAATTTTTTTTTTTTTTTTTTTTTTTTTTTTTTTTTATCGAGAAGAAAAGAATAAAATTTACAAAATTTAAAGCCAATGCGTGCACACGCGTTGAATAAATTGATTCCTTACAGCTTGTAGTTCTAATAGGCAAACAGACACCAATTGTGGAAAACAACAGCGTCGACCTTGTGCGACCTCAAATAACGAGTAATCTCATTACTGAGAAACGAGAAAATGAGAAATGCACGAAATTTAAGGAGAAGACGACGACGGAGCATGGAAAAGGTTTGATCATTGCAAGAAATAATAATACTCTGTACTTATTATTACTTGATGTTTATGATAATTTACTACTTATTATAACTTACTATAGCTTATAATTACTTGCAGCACTGTATTATTTTATTTTTGCTCAATTTTTTTTTCATTTTTCATCATTTTTCATCATTTTCTGTATAGAAAAAATAACATACTGTAAATCCCATAGTTATAATTAATTCAGTAGAATCAGCTGTACTGTAATGTAAATATATAATATTACGGTTAGTCCTCTACAAGTTAACGAGCCCATGGCTAGACCCAGAATTACTTACTTTTTAGCGCATGCACTTGCTTTTTCCAAAGTCTAAAGATTGCAGGCCTGAAGAATTCTTAATTGATATTGCCATATAAAAAAGGGCTAGCTACGTGCACAGCTGCTACTACACTGCTGCGCTAGAGCTGTACGCTGCTTTTCGTTGGCTGACGCTCTTCCCTCCTCGTCTTCAATTCCGTCCAGAATCTAAACAGAATCTAAACAGAATCTAAACAGAAACGGCCCTTTTGACACAGATAAACAGTGAAGATCAAATAAACAATTGGCCCTTTTGAACCATCTGCCATTCGATCGAATTCCCCTTCTTTGACCAAAAGCATCCACGTCAGGACGGCCCCAAAAGAAAAGAAAAACGAGTCTGGAAATGCACATGCAACTAGCTCAACTCAATATGCACCTTCCCGTCTGCCTAGGTAACACTAGTCTAGATGAGTTAAGAAGAAAAAACGAAAAAAACGAAAAAACGAAAAAAACGAAAAAACGAAAAAATCAAAAAAAAACGAAAAAAACAAAAAAACAAAAAAACAAAAAAAACAAAAAAAAAACATGAAATTCAGAAATGTTTCATTTTTTAAAACTGCACCACTGTTTTTGATTTCAGTGGTGCAGTTACTATCAAAATTGCACCCTACTCAGATTTGTGTTACTCTTCTCCTACTCCAACAACTGCTCTCTGACTCCTGCTTGCAGCCTTTAACTAGGCCATTGGAGCCTTTCTGGAAGCTACATTAACTCCTTCGTGAGATATCCGTGATCACCATTAATTCATGCTTGTCAAGTCTCTGCACTTAGCCGCTACATTGCATATTCTCGTCATGGCTATGCCCAAAAATATAATTAAAATCAAGATTTACTCCATTGTGGTCTTCAACAAGATCGCTACTCCTAAGCTCGACACGTTTCAGGAGTGTCTCCGCTTAATCTGGCTTCTTGTAGCTGTACGCAGGACCGATTGGAGAGCTCACGATTTCTTCAGCGCCACGGCTTCTCGCATCTCCTTGCAGGTATCCCATGCAATATATCTGTTGACAATTGGAATACTGTCTTAAGAATTCATCTCTAAACCTCCAGCAGCTTGAGAATTCAAAGCTTTTTTTCTTGCATTCCGTCATCGGGGAAAGCACAACTCTTGAGGAAGCTAGATATAGACGAGATCTACACCAATGATGCCACTATTCATCGCAGTGCTCTATGAGCTGCTAGATTGGTGGCAGTTGGTCAAGACAGGTTAAAGCCCAGTGATGAGATACACTTAATTTGATGCAACAATATAGGAGAGCTTATTCGAAAATGCGCACGAGTGGTAGACTAAAGTCACTAAACTCGTGAGCCACTGCATTCCTGAGCAGGTCTAGCTTGTGTTGACCAGCGTGAGCCAGCGTACGCGAGTACTATTGCACGTGGTATCAGTATTGACCCCGAATCATGGTAGCTAGTTGATCAGTCAAATTAGACCTACAGTAGCTAGAAGAAACTTCCCTTGAAGATGAAGATGCGGCCTCTTTCAACCAGGGCCCTGCTGCGCAGCTGTAGCCACAGATTGCCAGTAACTTTCTGAATCCAGAGAAACAAAGGTAGCAATCACTACAAAATCACCGAATCGCGAAACTGGAAATAAAATCAATAGGAGCCAACTTAGCAATTGGTAATATTTGTTTGGAATCCATGTATAAAAAAATGAAAGATGGCCGCTCGCGCCATTGAGACAGCAACGAGAACACGGTAAGACAGCCGTGGCCTTGCACGGTGGTTGGTTTTCAGCAGATCAAAGTTTCATCAAACTACTTGCAATGAAACTCCAACCTCAAAAAGACAGTCCTTGGCCTCATCTGCCAACGGCATGGCATCAAATCCAGAAGTCGACTTTTAGTTCTATTAGAGACCTGATAGAGGCCTGTTAGAGGCCTGTTAGAGGCCTGTTAGAGACGCGTAGTAGCAGCAGGGCTTGAGATGAAATTTGTGCCTCAAACCGATTCTCCAACTTTCTCCCTTCCAGAACAAGAACTCCAGAACAATCCAAGAGCCTCGATATCAATCCCTGATCTGAGCTTCAATTTACACGACGACATAAGGTTCTGGCAGTTCTGTCGCCGATCTGGTTGTGAATTTAAACTTACACATCAAAAATCCCTTGAAATCAAACCCATTTACGTGTTATTTTAGATTTTTTGCTGCTTCGTTTTTTTTTGCTGCTTCTTTTTCCCAAAAGTTTTTCCTCCTTCTTTCATCACCACCACCAGATCTCCCTAACATTTTACATGTCAAAGTGCTCCGTCTATCGTGCCCACCTACATAGATCTCCCGCTTTGCTTTCCCTATCGGTGTGTCGCAACCTCCATTGACACCTCTCTCATAAGCCGTGTCATCACCCTCAAGGCCATCTAAACACACATATATACACACACACACACACACGATATGCTGACATATCGACGAGCAATCCTGACTGCAGGATTGGTCCTAGTGCTCTTCTTCTTGTTCTTTGGCGGCTCGAAAAACATTTCTCCAAAAGACCTGCTTCATGATACCAACCTTGAGGAGCAGCTACTCAGGTCCAAGCAGGACTCTGAAAACGCTCTCCGAGAGCTCCAAAAGTCCACACAACAACATGCCGACAAACAAAGCGAAAGGCTGCACTTATTGGAGCAGGAAAGCAGACTTCTGGACAAGCAGCTCCAGCAGATGCGACGCTTGCCCGCTGATACCCCTGTGCGCGCTCAGCTCGCCTATCAATTCCCATACGACCACACCTCCCGCTTCCCAGCTTATATTTGGCAGACCTGGAAACAGAGCAAGGATGACCCTAATTTTGACGAGCGCTTCAGAGACAGAGTGAGATCTTGGAGCGACAAGAACTCTGGCTTTGTTCACGAGGTCATGTCCGACGACATTGCCCATGCCATAATTCAACATTTATACATGAACGTGCCAAAGGTGATTGAGGCCTACGAGTGCATGCCCGAGAATATCTTGCGAGCAGACTTTTTCAGATATCTAATCCTACTGGCCCGCGGAGGTACCTACTCAGATGTGGACACCGAGGCCCTCAAGCCCGTACCAAACTGGATCCCCGACAACATCGAGCCCAACTCTATTGGCCTCATCATTGGTATTGAGGCAGATCCCGATCGTGAGGACTGGGCAGACTGGTACGCTCGCCGTATCCAGTTTTGCCAGTGGACGATCCAGGCCAAGCCCGGACACCCTGTTCTTCGTGACATTGTGTCCAAAATCACGGAGATCACTTTACAACGCAAAACCACCAATACCCTTTCTTTGCCCAAGACTAAGGACAGGGGGTCACAGATCATGGACTGGACCGGACCAGGTATCTGGACCGACTCTGTATTCGGCTATTTTAACGATAAACTCAAGTCAGGGTTACACTACCCTGTCAACTGGCAAAACTTTACAGGGCTGCAAGATCCCATGAAGGTTTCGGATGTCATGGTTCTACCCATTACGTCGTTTTCGCCTGGTGTCGCGACCATGGGCTCGCAATCTGAGTCGCATCATTTGGCGTTTGTCAAGCATCATTTTGAGGGATCGTGGAAGCCAGAAGAGGAGCGCATGCAGCAAAACAACTAATACCGGTAAACAAAGCGTGGTGGACGTGTATAAAAAAAATGTAATACAACTGTAATACAACTGTGTACTAAGTATACTATATGTAAAGCCTGAGAGGCTGTGGAATATAAATATATACTATATAGTACTACTACTACGTATATACTACTGTATGTGCTATATAGTACTGTACTGTAAACCAGTGATATTGAATTAAGTAATTCGATTAATGGGATTGGGCCTTATTGTTGGGGATTATTATTATAATTTGACTGGACTCTTTTTTCTGTCACCGAATTGACTCTGCCGGGTCTGACATCCCTTAGACTACGTACTACTCAACAGCCAACAGCCAACAGCCAACCAGACAGCACAATGACTAGAGACAGCCCACCTGAGCTGCTCGGAGCGGTTGACTATCTAAACCCCTTAGCAGGCCTTGAACACATTGACGTCTGCGCTCGCGATATTGTAATCCTTTCCACACCTCCATCTGTTTCAGTTTCAGTTTCTTCCGATTCTGGTACCGCCACTGGCACTGGCACTGGCACTGGCACTGGCACTGGCACTGGCAGTACCGACACCGATAACAACATCGACAACGACAACGACACTGACAACGAGAACGAGAACGATGACGACCTTTCTTGGTCAGAGGTCACCCAAATAGTCTCCACCAACAACCTTTCAGCCTTCAAAAGACGGCCACACGATCTACGAAACTATCTGCGATGGAAGTATTATATTGAAAAAACGTATAGGAGAGGTGGGGTGCTGGAGTTCATGTTGAGTGAGCGGTTGAATTGGGTTAACCCGGACTCATTGAAAGAGACAGCTGAGGAAGAAGAAGAAGAAGAAGAAGATGACGATGATTACCAGGTATCAGTCATCCCACCAGTCAACCCAGTGTTCATGGGTAACGTCGCAACCGACCTGAAAATCCTTTCCAACGACTTTCCGTACGCCATGAAACCGGGGATAGTGCATATAGTAGTATGGACCCGCAATCGGATTCCAACAATAGTGGAAGCAGAAGAAGAAGAAGAAGAAGAAGAAGAAGAAGACGTGGACGTGGACGAAGATGAAGATGAAGAAGAAAAAGAGAAAGAGAAAGGCATCCCTGGTGACATAACACCCCACGCACGAACCCTAATTCAAACCTACGTGACCGAAACTTTTGTCAAGAATAAAGAGCTCGGAATTCAGCATGCTTCAAATGTTGCTTGGTTAAAAAATTGGGCAGCGTTGCAGAGTATTCCGGCGTTGGACCATTTTCATGTCTTGCTAAATAATCCAAACTTGAAGGAATTGGACAAACTTATTGGGACTGGAGGGGTTCAAATTTGAATAACCACAGTTGAATTCCAGTTGAGAGCACATGTATATACATGTAGTTATATAGAGATCTAGACTATAGACTCAGACTGTATTCTAATCTAATCCACCCGTATATGTAGTTACTTTAGACTAGACTGTAATTGACTGGGGGGAGTATATAGACGTCCCTTTGGGGAAACCTTCTGGAACGATGCCGGTCCCTTGTGATACTCAATTCTCCATAGCGTCCATACTCCTGTATCCATCTAGATTCTCGAGTCAACATCTATACAACTGAAAATTCCCTGTTTTATCAATCAATTACCTGCTTTATCAATTTCTTTTTTTTTTCAATTCAAATTTTTTTTTTTTTTTCAAGTCTAACGAAGCTATCAACCGTCATCGCTACTACCATCATCCAAAGACCAGAATGAACCCTCGAATCATTTGCAAAAATTAATCCACTCATGTGGTTAACAATTGATTTTCCATTCATGTAAGCTTGTGAGTAGACTGACTACCAAAAAAAAACGGACATCATCATCATCAACCCTTCATTGCAACTTCAATCAATATCCCTCATACCAAGGCTTAATATTATTAGTACTACCAGCAGTAGTAGTAGTAGTAGTAGTAGTAGTAGTAGTAGTAGTAGTAATACCAGTAGTAGTATTAACAGGACTTCCCAAATTCGCCAAATTGTTAACTACCGCCTTGCTCTTGGCCAGATGACACCAATTGTCACGTCCCAAAATCGTACAAGAACCCATGCCTGCTAAAGCATGTTGCTCCATTGCAAAGTTGATACGGCCAATATTGCTCGTGAAATCAAGCATGACATTTTGATAGCTCTTAATGGCTTCAATTGGCATTCCGCGGGTAGCTTCCAAGACCACATCGTCAATTGTTGGGTAGTAGGCTCTTTCAAAAGCGGCAGAAGGACTGGTAGCAATAAACTGTTGCTGTTTTTGTTGGTGCGATTGCGATTGCAATTGTGATTGCGATTGTGATTGAGACTGCGACTGCAGTTGCATCCCATTTCTTTCCTTCAATACAATACCTGGCAACTCCTCCTCCTCCTCCTCATCACTACTACTACCACTACTACTACTACTACTACCATCACCACTACTAGTAGTAGTCCTTTGGGGATCACTTCCTCCTCCTCCTCCTCCTCCTCCGGCCGACAAGTCGCTGCTTTCCATCTCGGCAAGCTCCCGTTCCAAATTGGCCATGGCCTGCTTTAGCGAGAAATTCTGAGGCGATAGCGGCAACCGATACCCAGAACTTAAAACACCACCGTTACCGTTACTGTTACTGTTGCCGTTACCATTACCAGTGCTGCCACTGCCTCCGCCGCAACTACCTGAACTTGAATCGTACTCAGGAGTATATACATTCACAACAGCAAGAGGCGACGCGAACCGAACACTTTTTTGAGCAAT
>JAJMKT010000582.1:0-11121 GCA_030563985.1 Geotrichum restrictum
GCCGTCATGCGTTTCTCCGTATCAATCTGTAAACAATTAGAGATAAATGCCCGTGCCTCGTCTGACACGTCCTGCCAGTATTCCTCCGGCTCGAACGAAAAGTCGCATGTCAATATTGCTTGCATCTCTTCCGCGCTAGAGTCTCGGTCGAACGGTGTATATCCGCAAAGTAAAAAGTAACTGATTACACCGATTGCCCATACATCCACTGGTTTTCCGTGCCCACTCTTTTGAAATATTTCTGGTGCCATGTAGGCAGGAGTGCCGCACGTCGTCGTCAACATCCGGAACTTTTCCTCGTCTATAATTCTTGACAGCCCAAAGTCGGCAATCAATAGATCCGAATCTTCGTCTGGGGTCTGGAAGAGGAGGTTTTCAGGCTTGAGGTCGCGGTGCACAATACCGTGCGAATGCAGGTACGCCACACCAGATACAATAGAACGAACAATGTTGGCGGCGTCAGACTCGTAGAAGGAGCCCTTGTGGTATATGCGATCAAACAGCTCGTTGCCTCGAGCCAGGTCGGTAACCAGGTACAGGTTGTTTGGGGTTTCAAAATAATCCACCAGAGTGAGAATGTTCTTGTGTCCCTGAGATACGCGCTTGAGAACTACGATTTCGTTCTTGACCATGTGTTCTCGGCCCTTCATGAGACGTTTTGAGATGACCTTGGTGGCATAGTGTTGGCCTGTCTGGATGTGGACAGCTTCTTTCACGACGGAGTAGGTGCCGTGGCCAAGAGTTTTTCCCTACAATGTTAGCGGGACAGAGGCGTAGGCAGGTGTGTTCTGGTGTACTCACAGTCTTGTACTGGCAGGGGAGTGGCTGAGGTTTGCTGGACATGTTGGTGGTGGTGGGTGAGTGAGTGTTTGGAGATGAGTTAAAGCTTAGACGACCTGAGTATGGCGCATAATTCGACGGATTTCACCCAAAGCCACGTACGCGCGTAAATTTAATATAGTAAATACCGTAAATATGGAAGGCAAAAGCTGTGACGACGAGAATATTTGCGCTTGAAAAGGCCTTAAAAACGCTTTTGAGAGAAGGATTTCAGTTGCAATGAGACTATGGCCGCAAGTAACACAAGTAGCACAATTGTGTGTTGCCCAGTACTTTATAAGACAAAAATGACTGAGAAATCCCAAAATAACAGCCAAATCCCAAACGAAACCACCTTTCAAAATCTTCAAAAATCCCTTAACGCGCCTATAAAAAGGACAGCCACCGACGTCTCGACCAACAAGATCCTTGGCATTGTCGTCCTGACTCTGCTATTTCCGCTACTTCTGCTCTTACTAAACCTGCCCTCAAACACAGGTACCACCCATGACCACCAGGCAAAACACCCCGGCGTCTGGAGCCACCCCCTCGTCCAACGCCACCTCAAGTTCGTTAACGAGAACCCGTAGCCTGTTATCGTCACTAGGGAGTCTCAGACTGCGGCGGAGAACAATTCCAACACTTGAGGAATCAGACACATCTACTAGCTCTTCACCGACACCTTTTGGGCCCACTTCGAGCTCAGTGCTGGCTTCTCGCAGACGCCGCCGGCCCAGCAGCTCGGAAGAGCCCACCTCCAATACCCCTAAGCGGCGAACGGGTCTCTCGAGAGCATCTTCGATACGATCGAGAATCGCCCAGGTGGGCTCATCCGTCATGGCTTCTATATTGCCTGACCGCAATAATGGCTCCTCCGGCTCTCCCAGTACGTCTAGCAGTTTCATGCCGGATTCGCACAACGACCCTCAGGCTTCTTTAAACTCTGCGGCCAATCCAGGGACAGGGACAAGGACAACCCTGGTTCACGACACTTCCAGTGTAACTTCTATATCATCAAGACAGCGCGATTCTGCTACTTCAAGTCCGCTACGAGGTTTTCTGACACAACCCGCCTTTTCGTCTTCATCAAATTCATCCGCCTCCTCTTCTTCTCTCAACCGCCCTGCCCCATCCGTACCTACCATTGTAAATAGACCTTCAGATAGGTTCTTTCAAACACCCCGTGCATCGTCACCGCCTAGCGGAACCTCACCGAACCTTTTCGATGACCATGATTTTCAACCCTGGAGGCCGCCGACTTCTAGCACTCCTGCGAATAGAGATTCTGCCACAGAGGACCAGGCTATGGTATTAGCGAGATTGCTGGCTATTGCGGCCACTGCCACAGCGTCTTCGTTGGTTGAGAATGGCCGGCCGAGGAGTGACAACCCATTCAACAGAAATATGATAGGCCACGGCTCGCCCGCCACTCCAGCATCCTTCAATAATCCGACTTCGGAGACCTCCTTTGACGGATTTCTGGCTGGCCTGCGCAGTGGGTTGCTGGCCACTGAGCTGTCAAATTCGCTTCATAGTGCAAACCAAGCCACACCAAGAAGAGCCATGAACTTTTTCAGAATGTTTAGGTTCACTCCAACGTCACAACGAAGGGGAAGCTATGATTCAAACCTAGTTCCCATCTTGATTGTAGGTGTGCGAGCAGTTGAAAACAACGAGCATGATTCTGATGGGGAGACGCAAAGCCCAGAACAGAGTCGCAGTGACGACAGTGATCTGTTTAACAGGTTTCAGGATACCTTAGATGGAGATGATTTGTTCAATCCGGTGAACGAAGCACCATGGTCACGACCAGGGGCACGAAGGTCCTCGGCAGCCAGAAGGAGTGACACACGCTTGGGTGGCGTAAGTGAGCGATATTCAACTTCACTTGATGAGAGTCCCGAAAGAGAGACAGAAGAAGTACCAGAGGAACAACCTATGGAGCAATCGAGGCAGTCATGGATTGTCTACGTATTTGGGGGCACATATCCAGAAAACCATCCTATTCTGCTGGCCCCAACGCTGTTTTCAGATGATCCCACGTATGAAGATTTGATGGTGCTGGAATCATTCATGGGCCAGGTCAAACCTCCAGTGGCCACGAGCGACGAGGTTCACAGCGCAGGAGGGCTGTTTATGGTGCGCAACGATACAGAAGACCCAGCGCATTTGCAAGGCTTTAGCGACGACAGTGGTATTGTAGGCCAAGCAATAGATGGACGTTGCTTGATTTGCCTCAGCGATTTCGAGGCCGATCAAGAATGTCGGCAGCTAAATAACTGTCGGCACATGTTTCACCGCGAGTGTATTGATCAGTGGCTCACCACGGGTCGGAACTCTTGTCCACTTTGTCGTAGTGAGGGTGTCAAAAAGCACGAACGAGACGAGTCCGAAGCTACGCCAGCTCCCGTTCCTTCGTTATAGTACGCGCATACCCTCTGGGGATTTGAGGGGAGTGGTGGTGTTCCGAGTTTTCATTTTTTCATTTTTTATTTTTTTCTTATTTCATGTACAGCATAGGGGCAGTTAAATCACAGTAGAGCAATATCTTTAAGGTCTTTGTGAAGCGCTATACAGTTTGTCGGTTTGTAATTTTATCGGGTTGTGAGTTTGTCGGGTCGTGAGTTCGTCGGGTCGGTCTTCTCTAGCTATAGTCGACTGAAGCTAAAATTCTTTTTGGCGTCTATTTCGTGTTCAGGGCAAGGTCAAGTTGCGACTACGTATTGTTAGCAGCTAGCTCCCACAAAATCAAACCTTCAGCGCTTAAGAATATTTATGCATTTGACAACTGTCGAGGTCTCGCACGATACTAGAGAGTCATGGAATAATACCAGACGACCTGATTGCGTAGAAATCACAGGCCTTCATGTTATTCACGTCATACATGCGTTCAACGCGTTAGCTAAAATCACATTTCATATTCAGTATGCTCAAACGGCGTCAGAAATTCAACGCGTCCGTAGTCGCCATAAGCCTAAGTCCAGACCAAGATTCAACACCTTCGCACCAGGTTATCTGCATCTCCAGCTCAAGCGATGAAATTGACTCAGTGAATTTTGGATCCAGCCCTCTTTTTGAGAAGCTTTTATCCCAGCAACAGCAGTCAGTTGAGCACAAGTTAGATCAGCAACAACCAACTCCAACACGAGCTCCAACAAGAGCTCCAACAAGAGCTGCGGAAACCTCGAGATCTGTCCAAAGCGAGTCCGAGCCAGAATATGGGGGTGGTCCACGTACAGACCCGAACAGCCTGTTCTCTATGCAACGTCGGCCTAACAGCTACTCATTGTCTTCCTTTACAGAGCCACACATCTCGTGGGACATTTCGTCACAGCAGCAGCAGCAGCAAAAGAAAGCGGGCAAACTTGATAGTAGGAACTCAGTGTCGTCTTTATCTCAAGAAGCAGCAGCATCAGCAGGCCTGTATAATAGCGACTCGGTGTCGGCGCGGGACCCCGAAACCGATCTTCTCGCGAAATTCTCGCCGGAAGGGAGCACGTCTATCAACATTATCCCCTTGACGTGCCCTCCAAATAATATACCACATGACGACTTTTACACAGCTACTACTACTATGCAGTGTCAGCACCAGCGTCAAAATCTTAGACGCACTTCAGATGCAGAAATACAGATCCAAATATCATCTACCGGTAATCTAAACCAAAGGACCCGGCTTCGTACACCAGGCTCATACCGCAGGTCCATATCTGCTGCCACTTCCAGTAGCACCTCTTCACTTTTTCGTGTATCGCCGTTCCATAACTGGGGCAGCAGGGCACGCTCATTTCAATGCATTAAAACACCAACTGGCAAACGAAGCCTGGCTCGGCACGCGACTTCTCCAGCCGCGCTCGGGTGCCAGAAAGAGAAAGTTGCTCGGTTATTGAACCTAGCGGACCGAATAATAGCATCACCGAGGAATAGTGCAGCGTCTTTGCACAATGATCGCGCTTCACGTCGTTCGGGGCCAGCGGATGTTGAGGCTGATGACCATGATACACTTGAAGACACAGTGCCCGTCGATGACGACGGTACGCTAGATATTCCACGTCTTGTACCAATTTCTGATGGCTATTTAATGGAGGAACGTCCCCAACAACAACAACAAGAGCACGATGGTATTTCCGTCACGACTCTGTCCGTGCATCAAAAAGATGTCAATTATTTATTTCCGGATCCAGATCCGGATCCAGATCCAGATCCTGCTGTGAGGATATCTGATACCCCATCTTGGTGTGACATCGACGACGAAGAACTCGACAGCTTAATGACAGAGGAATGTGGTGAAGTCACCGTCGAGACCCCAGCAATTACAACTTCCGTGGCCAACAATCAACAACAGTCCGTAGTATCAGACTTTGATATTGACGATCTCGATATTGAAGGATTTTTTGATAGTGAGGAGGAGTCTAGTCTGGATATGGACGAAGACTTCTTGAAGGAAGTCGAAAGCTATTATGAAGAAGTGGCTGGAACAGCGCAGACCTGAATGTTCCTGAGACTTATGGGGACCTGAATTTGCATATAATAGTATTTATAGTTAATCAACATATGAGCCCAAAAGTAACATACTGTATGCTGCTTCTGTTTTCAGACATAACCGGTGCCGGGAATGTCGTCCCTTCATAGATTACTACGAAATATTTTACGGAAATACAATTGGCTAAGTGAGAGCTCAACCACGATACGTGAATGTCTTGAATATGCCTTTTTTAATAACTAGTTTCTAGTAGTATCAAGCCGACGCTTGTTGATTTTGCGTCTCTGGTGCCGACTGCAACTCCAACTGCCGCTTTCTTTTTGCCTTCAGCTTCTTTTCCGTCTTCAAAAAGGCCTTGATACTCACATTCAAATCATCATCAGCATCATCCTCTACCACGCTATCTTCAATCCTTGCACGATCCTCCGGTCGCACCGACTTGTTACGTTCCTTCGGTTCCGGCCCCAGTAATGTCACAGGCCACTCCAAGTCAGCCCGCTCAAACATGAGTTTCCGCTTAATTTCTTGCCTCTTCGCCTTCCACTCCGTGAGCTCATCCTTATAGAGCTCCCAGACACAGTCGACACACCCACTCATGCAGCAGTTGTTGGGCTCATCGGGCCGCGGGCTCAGTTTGATGCCGGCAATAGTGTGTGCCCGTTTCAGCGCCTCAAGCCGTCGGTCCTGCCGTGACCCCAGCTGCCCGAATACAAGCTTGACGCGGTCGGTGGGAGATAAATGGCCGTGGTTGAATGAGAACTGTGCGGGGTCAAATGAGGAACGAGGTTGCCTCGCGAGGACGTCGTAAAAATGGTAAGGATTTTTAGAGAGGGCGCGGGAGGTGTGGAAACTCCTGCGAGGAGTACTGACAGCTGCAGCAGCAGCTATGGTTGTAGTAGAGGTAGCAGTAGCAGTAGCATTACCATTAGCAAAACTAATGGCAACAGAAATATATCTAGTAGTGCTGCCTTGGGATTTTGGGCACAGTTGGCGGGCGCCGGGTCTTAACGTCGTCATTTGTTGGAGTTCGGGTAGATGGTCAAATTCATGTTTTAGGAAAAATGCTCGAAAAGACATTTAATTTGCCCTTGCCCTCGTACAACCATAAATTTGAATTTTATCCCCGAAATGAAAATCTACTGGATAGATCCAGATCATCCAGAGATCTTCGAAAGTACAAAGCCTTGTGTAGGCTTCATTTTATTTTTTTAAAAAGGGAAAAGTTCACAGTATTTGTTGACGAGGTGAATATCTAGAAGACGAAATATAAAAAAACAAAAGAAAATGAGCAAATGTAAATATAAACACACTACACTGAAAGTGCTAAAAATTCATAAATTCAAGACAAATAATAATACAAGGAAAATATATATATGAAGCCCGAATCATGCCTCTAATTCTACACCAAGCCGCAGCAATAACATAATTCACTTGATATCTCCAGCGTTTCCAGGTATGTGGTTATTCCTTCTCATCCAAGAATGAATTCACTGCTTCGAGCCCTTTTATACTGTTTAACAGTACTGAAAGATCCAGAGTAGCGGAAACCTTGCGCAGTATGTCCCGGAGTCGTTCGAGATTGGGACAGCTTACAAGCAAGTGTTGAGCGGTTTGTTCCTGCTCACTACAACTACATGCCCTTTTTACTGAACAATATTAATATTGCTCACTCTTTGGCGTGGCGCGTGGCGCAGAGAATCTCTCATCACCATGCGCGGTATTCTCGTATTACATTTCGCCTTTTTTGACAATTCTACGGTAAGTTTTTTCTTCTTTTCACTTTCATAGTACTTCTAGTGCCAGCGATTTACTTCAAGGCAATATAAACTAAAAAAAGCTACAAATTAGTGCTTAGTTGAGCAGTTGTGTACTAGGAAATTGTGAAGAACACCATTATTTTTATTAATAATGGAAGCCCGCGTAGCGCAATGGTTAACGCGTCAGACTTCTAATCTGAAGACTGCGGGTTCGACTCCCGCCGCGGGTTCTATGTCCTTCTTCGCTTAGAAGGCATTTTTTTCTCTCTACTGAAGACCAGTCTATTATTTTATGAAACAATTACAAAACTATCGGAAATGTTCACAAAGTATTTTAAGTTCAATGGCTAATCCTTTAAGTTTTCTTTACCGAATTTCTCTCTTGGCCACAGTGGCCTCTGATAACACTGAATTAGGTAGAACAACAAGTCTCACTCACCCCAGCACCCACAAATTTCATCTCACACCATGAAACAATAGTACCTACTTTTCCGTTGCGCCTCTGCCTGCTGAGCGTTATTGATGTAGCATGTGAGCTTGACCCCAGTAAGAATGATATCGTCATAAAGGGCAGGTACCGTTGGTGCCAGCCACGATATTATGAGAAGAATTGTTATCAAATTCAAATTTGGTCTACATGTACACATCACAAAATGGCATGGGATGATTGTATATGTCGTCGTCCTACAAAAGTGATGAATAACTTGTACAGTATTTCCAAGAGAATGGTTTTTATAGCACGGTCACCTCGCTCCTAATTTGACATACTATATACTAAGGTCAATGATACTCAGAGTGAAGCGGGCTAAATTATGGTTATACGACTACTAGCGAAAAAGGTTAGAAATATTGTTTTGTACTGTATCAAGTAAAGCCATATGGCACGAATAAAGTATTATCTCTCTCTCTCAGGTCAATGATAGTACTGTATTCAGATATAGAACAATTACTGAAAGTAGTTTATTAACAGACCTAAACAACTATTTCATTACATTTGTCCTGGTATACAGTGATCCATAATTTCTCCTTTGCGTTATGTTTATTTTTCTTTTGACAAATCTCCAAAGTCACAATTCAATGTTGTCTTTGTGAAGACTTTTTGTGAAAGCCCTTAATGAATATCATTGTTTTGTATTTTTGAGAGTGAGGAAGGAGAAGCTGATATCTTCACCCACCAATGATATAAACACACTACACAGAAAATGCTATAGCTTCATAAATTCAAGATAAATAACAACACAAATAAAATTGTGACCATAATGCTAGCCCATGTGGCCAAATTCTATTAATTACTATGACTGAGTCCAACATTGTCTTGTATTGCTATCTGCTTATAAGTGCAATACAATAAATGAGTTAAATTTCACACGACCAATCATTTTTAGCAACAAAAAGTGAACACAAGCATCGAGTCACCTCCAAATATGGAATCACAATACAGCTACGACAAGCTTATAGTCAATAATTAGCAGCAAAAAGATAACGACACCAGCAGGACTTGAACCTGCGCGGGAAAATCCCAAAAGATTTCTAATCTTTCGCCTTAACCACTCGGCCATAGTGCCAATTCGAGATGTTCTAAAAGTTTTAGGATGTATCACAAGTCAGACAATGTAGCAGATATTTTAGGCACAAATCACGACCGAACCTTGTTTTTTTTTCAATTTTGACTATTAAAGTCACAATATGTGGCAATAATATAGTAGTCTCTCTCAAGAAATAAGCGAGTTTGCTCTTTTAAAGAAATATTTTCAACATAGGGGTCTTTAGGCAGCGTGAAAACATGGCGACTCAAGGTTTTTCCCCAATCCCAGCGACTGGGTTCCCCTTGGTGCTGAAGTTCGAAGACCCCAAACATTTGTAACTTCAGGGAAATTCCGACACCATCGCAACATTTTGAAAATTAGTGAAGCAATTATGCCTGACTCGGTTTGTATATCAGACAGGAAACGAACCATGTCCTACTCCACGTCTAAATAGTTTTTTGCAGTTTGTGTAATTTCCCTATTAAACGGGACAATAAAAAGATTTATCTATCTATCAACATGGCGACTGGGTTTCCCTTGGTTCTGGAGTCCGAAGACCTTAAACCTTTGTAAATTTAGGGAAATTCCGACACCATCGCAGCATTTTGAAAATTAGTGAAGCAATTATGCCTAATTCAGTCTGTATATAAGACAGGAAACAAATCATGTCCTACTCCACGTCTAAATAGTTTTTTTCTTTTGCAGTTTGTGTAATTTCCCCTATTAAACGGGACAATAAAAAGATTTATCTATCTATCTATACGGGACAATAAAAAAATTTATCTATCTATCCCTTACAATTAATACTGCTCTAAGACTTGCCATCTATGCTGACCCCAGGAGTTCCGACTGTTTGTTGATAGTATATGTGTGTATATAACCAATCAAAGACCCGCACCCCAAAAAGAATAAAAAATGTTTCCAGCCAATGAAATATCTTCAATTAAAGTTCAGCAGCCACATACTGTAATAGCCCTCACTATAATAAATAAATAGATTTAAAAATAATAGCGCTTGGAGCCAAGTTGGGGGGTACGAACGAGATTCAGAACGACCACTGATTTCCTGTAGTTTCTCATAGAAGAAAATACGCTACAACAACAAGTTACTGTACTAGCTATCAATGAAGCCACACTATCAGAGTACCTCGGATCCAGGACTGACGCCGTGGAAAGATGGAAAACCAAGTAGAAGTACCACAAGTGATAAAATAGCCATTAACTGCCTAGAATAATAAAGTTAAGTAGTCAACAGATTAGACTATCTCATCAGAAAATGGCAAAATAGGCTAATTAGTAGATTAGCTAGTCTACAGGTCGACTCTACAGTGCAGTATGATGAAAGTGAAAATGGAAAAAGCTACCTTGTCATAAACGCGAAATACAAGGTGAGAGTGCTGCGCACAGTGATTAGAGGCATGTGCTCTCCGTAGCGCACCACGCAAAACATAGAGCAAAGTTGCTCAGCACGAATTCAAACTAATGTAAACTGTCTCAATCTTGAAGGATCCCGAGACACATTGCGCAAGGTTTCCGATACTCTGAATCTTTCAGTGCTGTTAAACGATATAACAGGACTTAAAGATGTAAACTCTTTCTTAGATAAGAGGGAGTCACCACACACACATACACGCACGCACACACACACACACACACAAGCAACACTAAATATTCAGCTGATAATGTTATGGTTGAATACTGGTGTTTACGACCACCAACTGCTATAGTCAGAAGAAGGAGTAAAACTATACAGTAGACACTATTCCGACCATAATGGAGGTAGCACGATAAATAGCGAAGACCTAATATGGTGCCAAATGCTTATATCGAAGGAGATGTTAATAAAAAAAAAAAAAAGGACGGAGGCTCATAGTTATTTTTTTTGGTTTTCCTATATTTTGGTTTTCCAGATATTTCACGGGATCACTCATTTTCAGTACCGGTAGGCCTAACACAAATGCACGCGAGCATTGAATCAACTAAAAAAATATGACATCGAAACACAACAACGACAAGTTCTCGACAGCAGTCAATAATGAGCAACAATACCCGCTGCAAAAAGATAACGACACCAGCAGGACTTGAACCTGCGCGGGAAAATCCCAAAAGATTTCTAATCTTTCGCCTTAACCACTCGGCCATAGTGCCAATTCGAGATGCTCTAAAAGTTTTAAGATGTATCACAAGTCAGACAATGTAACAGCTATTTTGAGCTCAAATCACGACCAAAACTTGTTGCATTACGCTAGATAGTAATCTCCGGTTTAGAGAACACATCGACAACACAATTGGGAAAGCGAAAAGAGCGGCAGGCATTATTTGGAGAATTGGAGGTACAAAACAGGGGATGTCAGGAGCAGCGGTAAGAAGTATGTATCTCGCGTGTGTCAGACCGATTTTGGAATATGGGCGAGAAGTATGGCAGCACAATTTAACTAGCGAGCAAGAAAGGACGATCGAAGTAATTCAAAACAATGGACTGAGAGGGATGCTGGGAGCTGTAAGAACAACACCAATCACGGTTTTGGAGATGGAGGCAG
>JAJMKT010000583.1:0-10970 GCA_030563985.1 Geotrichum restrictum
GCGTTCGTATCACGATCGTTTCCTCGACTGTCGTCGACAGTCGTCGTTGGCGGTCAGCAGTGAGTGAGTCTTCACGAGAGAGTTAATTACAGTTGAAAAGCTTTCGCAGTTACCCTGAACGTAGTTCTCGTGCGTGTACTTCTGTGACCGCCTGATAGAATGGAAGGTGGGTGCGGCTAGCCGCAGCCGTATCCTGACATGCCTAAGAGCAAGCAAAAAGAAAGGCAATGCGCCAGCCCGGAGTCGAACCGGGGGCTCGACTATGGCAAAGTCGAATTTTACCGCTAAACCACTGGCGCTTCGGATAAAGTAAGAAATGAGGATTTTAGTCAGACAGATAGACTTTAAGGTTTACCAAAATAGCTCAAAATCTTGGGTGGAAAGATTGAGACAGGTTTTAACATAGAGGCCTTGGGCTGTGTAAAAAGCAGCAAGGGGCGGGAATTCTCAGAGTGAAGCGGGCTAAATTATGGTTATACGACTACTAGCGAAAAAAAAAAAAAAAAAAAAAAAAAAAAAAAAAAAAAAAAAAAAAAAAAAAAAAAGCTAGAAATAAAAAAGAACTAAGTCATACGGTTTTCAGAGCAGGCGAATGTTGGAGGAATTATCAAGTTAGCTTGTGTTTTTTTTCTTTTTTAATATTGTTTGTATCAAGTAAAGCCATATGGCAAGAATAAAGTATTATCTCTCTCTCTCTCTCTCTCTCTCTCTGGGTGGAAAGATTTGTTTCTGGGTAGACTCGGTCTGCAAATGATAAAAGAGATAGGATAAAACTGAAAAAGGTACAATCTACTGTGAAATTGTCAAAAACGTGAAATGTACCGCACATTGTGATGAGATTCTCTGCGCCACGCGCCACACAACATAGTTTGGGGAATACTTCCAAAGACTTAACATTGGGGAACGAGACCATTACTGTGAATGTGGAATACTGGAAACACCACGCCATATCTTGACTGAATGTCCGCTTAATGAAAATGAGCGACAAATACTGTTGAGCTTGATCTTAAGGTACTTCTGGATTCCAGAAAAGGCCTTATCGCGGTAGCCAAGTTTCTCCAAATTACCCGCACTTTACCATGATGGCCAACCTTCTAGGGTAGTTACACTCAAGGTTTTTCCCCAATCCCAGCGACTGGGTTTCCCTTGGTGCTGAAGGTCGAAGACCCCAAACCTTTGTAACTTCAGGGAAATTCCGATACAATCGCAGCATTTTGAAAATTTGTGAAGCAAATATGCCTGACTCAGTTTGTATATCAGACAGGAAACGAACCATGTCCTACTCCATGTCTAAATAGTTTTTTGCAGTTTGTGTAATTTCCCTATTAAACGGGACAATAAAAAGATATCTATCTATCTATCTATCTATCTACGTTGTGAGTAAAATTGTTCAGCCCAGAACTGGTCACCGCCTATTAGGCAAACACTTTCACAAGGCTGGAACATAATTGGGAGCATGTGATTGTGGCGATCAGGACCAACCCGCTCAACACTTGCTTGTGAGTTATCCCGATTTCGAAAGACCCCGAGACATATTGCGCAAGGTTTCCGCTACACTAGATCTTTCCGTACTGTTAAACAGTATAAAAGGGCTCAAAGCAGTAAACTCTTTCTTAGATGAGAAGGAGCAGCCACACACTTGAAAACGCTGGAGATATCAAGTGGATTATGTTATTGCTGAGGTTTGGTATTTACATCCCCAAAAGCGGCCACCGACTGTTGAATGCAGAAGGAGGAGATGAATTAGAGCCATGATTTGGGCCTTGATGGAGGCAACACGACACAGGGTGAAGACCTAATACAGTGGCAAATTGTTATACTGACAGAGCTGTTAATGTTCACAGCAAGAGGGCGGCTTCATATTTACTCTTGTTTTTCTTTTTTTTATATTTCGTCTTCTACCAGTAGATATTCACCTTGTCCATCAATTCTGACAACTTTTCCCTTTTTTTAAAAAAAAAAAAAGAAAAAAAAAAAGTACAGTGTTTTAATCAACACTTTGAATAAAAACTTACCATTAGACTAGTATGGCATAGAGAGCTTCATAAATTATTTTAAATTATTTGTGACTAGATAATAATTGCAACTTAAGCCTGATCCGTTATAAAAGTTTTTTTCTTTCCATAATCTACCAATATCTAAAAAATTTCAGAAGGCTTGTTAAAATTATCGTTTTCAGGTAGATGCCAACTGTACATGCTAGCTCCAAAAAGAGTTTCATACAGACCTTATTACTCTTTAATTGTTCTGTTGGTCTTTGATGAATTAGACTAGGCGTGCCATGACTCTTGCAAATATTTATACGTTGTCTTATGCACAACTAATTCCAAAGCATGTTCCCTCTCGCATTGGTGTGATGTAAAGTTTTCAGCATATGGATGTAGTTAGTTTATAGTCAAAAAAACCGTTAAACACAGCTTATGTTCTATGCTATAAAGGGGCCGTTTAGCGTGTAGTTTATTTGTATTCATCGCTAGTCTTGTTCTAACGCTGATAAACGCATATTCCTACTACCGCATTCCGTTCTTACAGCTAAGTGTTTTCTGAAGCTAGAGTAAACGTGAGTCTACCCTTTAATTAAATACCAAACTTTCACTTGAGTACAAGTAGTAGTCTTTAGGTCCTTAAATTTTTCAAACTTGTGAAATCATATTCTTAGAGTAGATTCGTGAAAAGTATGTGCATGCAATGGTCTGATTTATGAAGATTTCGAGCTCACGGAAAAATGTCTCTTCTAAGAAATAGAATGCCGCAGTTGACCCAAAAAATTGAAAAGTGTCAAAAGCTTGTTTTCAATAACGGAAAAACGGAAAAACAGTGTTTCGGCGAGCCCCCGAGCTTGAAAAGAATTTCGGATATATTATTGACGTTTGATTTACGGTAGGATTTGAACTCTGAAGTACAGCTTAAGTGCTTAAGTTTAAAGCCCGCTTGAGAAAGCGTTTAGTAGTCTAGCTGTTATCGTAGATTTCATAGTACTGTATTCACTTGTAAAATATGGTATAATTTCGTTAAATAGCTCAACCATCGAACGAGAATGCCAATAAAATATTAAAATGTCAAAATGTCAAAATGTTAGGCTATTGCTTTTGTGACACATTGAGAGATGTTGGTTCAGCCGACACAAGAATAGAAACCATGTTATCTGACGTTGACTCATTAATCAAACACGCACCCAGCTGTCAACTAGTCCACTGGTAGCTTATATGAAAGCCTTTAGTCTAAGTAGAATTGAAGTCTAGTCAAAAAAACCGTTAGATATCGTGGCTTGAGTGACTCGACGAGAAAACCTAAGCTCAAATTTTTCATTGACAAATACGTGACTCTACAGAGGGCCCGACCGGTGGCAGTATACGTAAGTGATGAATACATTGCCATTGCCATGAAGGTCAGACAGCAAGGACCTGATAGTAATCGAAGCTTTAAAGCGTCGAAGCATCCTCTTTGTGTTTTCTAGTCTTTGGTCTCGGGTCTTTGGTTTCGGGTCTTGCTTGATACCGGTCTGTAAGACTCTGTACACGTGTGTTACTCATCAATACGGCCTGTATGACATAGCAATTTCAGCCAATAAGAGTACTTTCCCCTCACAAATAAGTCATGCAATATGCGCTGACATAATGAGCGCTTGATTCGGTAAGAATTTATGATTAGTCAGTAATAATTTCCGGGACGTCCCGAGGCCATGACATAATCATTCACGTTTTGGCGGTGCGTTTCGTTTCAACGTCACATGATATTGCTATAAATTATAATTTTATGCTTGTAATAATGGCGCTGACAGACGGCAAGTGGGCCATTTTAGCGCGTAAGCTGAGTCACAAGGATATAATATCCCTATAGAGGGAGCGTACCAAAATCTCTTCATCGGCGTTGATTCAAGAGTTTGGTTGTCGAATTGAAAATATATTTAACTCGCTTAAAGCCCTTCATTTTTTAATCTTTTTTCTTTCTTCTTCTCTTTTCTTTCTCTATAGGCTTTTATTATCCTTCTCTCTCAATCATATTCACATCCTTCGTCATGTACAGATCAGTTGCTAGAACGCTTGCCCGCTCGGCTTCCTCCAATGTCCTCAGACTTTCTGCTGCCCGCATTGCTCAACCTACCCGCTTGGCCGCTCTAATTGCCAACAAGTCCACTTGGGCTGGTGTTGCTCAGGGTCCTCCCGACGCCATTCTTGGAATCACTGAGGCTTTCAAGAAGGATGCATTTGAGCAAAAGATCAACCTGGGTGTTGGTGCTTACCGTGACGACGCTGGTAAGCCATATGTCCTGCCTTCTGTTTTGGAGGCCGAGAAGCGTGTTCTGGCCAAGAACCTCAACAAGGAGTATGCTGGAATTACCGGTGTCCCTGAATTCACTGCTGCTGCTGTTGAGCTCGCCTACGGTGCTGACTCCCCTGCCATTCTTGAGAAGCGTCTGGCTGCCACTCAGTCCATCTCTGGTACCGGTGCTCTTCGCATTGGAGCTGAGTTCCTTGCAAAGTTCTTCCCCTCCAAGAAGGTTTACCTGCCCAACCCCACCTGGGCTAACCACAATGCTATTTTCCGTGCTGCCGGTATCGAGCCCATTCAGTACAGATACTACGACAACAAGAACATTGCTCTTGACTTTGACGGGCTCGTTGAGGACCTGCGCAAGGCTGACAACGGATCTGCTGTTCTTCTCCACGCCTGTGCACACAACCCCACTGGTGTTGACCCCACTCCTGAGCAATGGCGTGCTTTGTCTCAGGTCTTCAAGGAGAAGGAGCACTTCCCCTTCTTTGACATGGCCTATCAGGGATTCGCCTCTGGAGACACTAACGCCGACGCCTACGCCGTCCGCTACTTTGTAGAGCAGGGTCACCAAATTGCTCTTTGCCAGTCTTTTGCCAAGAACATGGGTCTCTACGGTGAGCGTGCAGGTGTCTTCTCCTTGGTTACTGAATCTGCTGAGGAAACCAAGCGCGTTGACTCTCAATTGAAGATCATTATCCGTCCTCTCTACTCTAACCCTCCCATCCACGGAGCTCGTCTTGCGGCTGAGATTCTCAACGACGGTGGCCTGAAGGCTCAATGGCTTGATGAGGTCAAGCTTATGGCTGACCGTATTATTTCCATGCGTGCTCTTCTCAAAAAGAACCTCGAGGACCTTGGATCCAAGCGTGACTGGTCTCACGTCACTTCTCAGATTGGTATGTTCTGCTACACTGGTCTCACTGCTGAGCAGGTTGACACCCTTGCCAAGGAGTACTCTGTCTACCTTACTAGAGATGGACGTATTTCCATTGCTGGAATCACTTCTTCCAACGTCGCACGTCTCGCTGAGGCTATCTATGCTGTTACCAAATAAGCGTGATATGTAAAAAGACCTTAATGACCAATATTACATGTAGTTAATGAAAAAATCCATCGTTTATCTGTTAGCAAAATACTGTATACGTATGGAGTCTATGGACTACTATGGAGTACGTGGAGAGGTGGGGTAGTGACCTGAGGTGCAATTGATGGGGAAAAAAGAAACTTGAGAACGGAAAAATGGGAATCAAAATTAGGCTCGTTACGGAATCTTTAAAGCCGACTTCACAAACACAAATGCTGCTGGTATTTTATTGGTTGCCGGAAAACCCCCACAGCACCTGAATGTGAATTTTCAGCCATCTCTAAAGCTCGCGGAGTAAAATGTGTTTTAATTCTACTTTCGCTATAAAATTATAAGGCATTGAGGAATAATTAGGCGACTATGGCCTATCATATAGCTCGATAGGCCATTGAAGTGTTTGCGAGAATACCCTAGAGATCGGGGCGAGTTAAAGCAACCACTGAAATGAGAGACTGATTGAAACTGATTTCAATTCCGACATCCGTTTCCGAGGGATAAAGCATTACAGAACTAAAATTTATCAGGGCCCGTGTAATACGGCGTGTATAACCTATTTGATTGGTCTCTCCATTAGAGCCCTTTATAGAAGTTGGAGTAAACTAGTCTAGACTCCGGACTAACTTCTACTCCAGTCACTATATTTTATATGTGGACTATTTAAGGATACAATATTGAAATGCTTAAAATCATCAACCCCTTAAGAATTCACTCAAGCTTTACTCGTCTGGTATTATGTTTGGGGTCTAGCAGACTGCCTGGATTAGAGCTTAAAAAATCTAATCAGAGCACAATTAGTCTACTGTATATCACACAGGCGGCGGGCCTGTATAGAACTCGTCTAGACCTTGGATACACTTGCATGGACACCTGCTATTCTACCTGTGCTACTTCCCCACAAGTAGGCCCAAATCACTTAAGAAGTCTCTCCACCATATTTCTCTCCACCCTTTTTCATCATCACCATGCATTTTCCACATATGAAAAATAGAGCACATGCCCAAGTTCTAGATCGACCAATATGGGCTCTGGGCTCTACCTTGGCCAAGCTACGCGTACGTAGTTTATATTCAATATGTTATCTCTAAATGACATGACAGTGCTGGAAATTGTGGGGGCATGCACTTGGGGGTCAGATTACTCTCAGACCACCCCTTGAAAAAAAGAGTTCGTCGTCTAGATTTGTGTTTCGAATCGCAATCATTAGTGATTAGAACAACATATCACTAGAGATTTTGAGATATCAGAACAAATTGATCATGATCACTTCATTTCAGCATATGAGGACAGCGGTAACGTTGCAATGAATTCAATTGCGAAGGCTCAGGGCAGAAAGGGGTCAATTAGACTATGTAAGGCTAGTATTGGCACCTGTGCTCAATGATGGTCCATTGTTGGATAATTTAATGTAGACGCAATATACAGTACTAGCTAATCAGCCTGATTCGTATCTAGAATCACCTTCTCACGAGTTTACTTTTACAAGAGAGACTCAAATTAATAGTTGCACCACGAAGAGAAGCAGTCTAGTACTTTTATGGTGGGGTTTAAAATTTAAAATTTAACAACTCTCACGTGCACAGTAGATTCGCTGTATCGAATTCTTAAGATCAACTAGTCTGTCTACCCACTGCTAGAAAGTATTTTTCACTCAAACTCGGTTTTGACGTACGCCACGCTTAGCTCCTCTACGATTTTTCAAGGCACAGTAGGGCTTATGTATGCTTTGATACATGCGCCATGGCATCGACATATAAGACATGGTCCTCACTCTATGACTTCTCCGTAGTGTCAATTATAGAACGCGGGCCGATAGGATGTCAAAGGTGATCAACTAGCAGTGAAAAACTTTGACGTCGATTCCTAGTACCCATATCTGCAAATTTCAATTATTAGAGACTTACCAGGGATGTTTGAACTTTTGTTCTTTAAGGTATTATCTAATGACTTACCTATTATCCATTGAATTTGACCACGAAGGTTAGTTTCTGTGCTAGTTTCCCCTCTGTCGTTTGGCAATTGTGACAACCTTCTGATTCAACATCTACAGTAGAGAATATTCCTCTTTCATCAGTGAATCATCACTGTTTTTTCGTTTATCTCACTCTAATATAGTCTAACTCAATCCTCGATGAATGCTAAACTGGGTTTTTAATTAATATTCGTCTAAAAAATGATTGAGATGTGGCGCATTATATTCTGGATTGTTCATTACAAACGAGGAACACATCCCTACTTTCATGTACAGCTAGTGCAATGGAAATGCCTTGATCGGTTTTTTTTTTGTGACTCTAGAGCTCCCAGATCTTTAACTTGCGGACAAGGTATATTGGAATTGCTAAGTTTCAGACTTGACAGCAATTAATCAAGCTTTCATGTTGAGCATACAGAATCGATAAAACTAAATAGCACTAGTCTGAATCAATTTACCATTAATATATGTTAAACAGTACTGCTAGATTATTATAAATCCTTTTATTATTAAATTTATAGAACTTATTATGTCACTTTATTTGACAAAATACTGTATGATTTAAACTATATGAAAGAGGTAAAGTCACTAGCTAGCCTAGGACGAACTAAAGATTAATAGTGACCATTGATTGTGTTGTCCATTTTGGGAATTTTTACAGATGGAATCCTCCCAAATAAAGACGATTGTGACCCTCCCATGCCCTATCTGACCCTACACATTTCAAGCAGACATTTTAGAACACTTACGAGTAGACACACAATCCAAGTCTAATCTGAAATACTGTGCCGGTATATAAAAAGGCTGTGATTTCCTTTTATTTCTTCTCTCATCACAAATTTTCATCTTTACTATTCAATCAAACTACTACAATGCACTCTACCACTTCCAACACCCAAGCCGAGATCTCCGCCCCAGTTGATCGTGAGTCTTCATAACTTTCTTAAATGAATTGTTCAACTCTAACATATCTTTTTCTCTTATAAGGCACTGTTGACCGCACTCCTTTGGATGACCTCCCTGCTGGCGAGTCGTGGGGAATTGCCTGTGTCATTGCTTAAATTTTATCTGATCAACCTTAAAGCAATCCAAGCTCCAAGACATTTTTCAAGCCTAGTCTGTAACCATAAAGAACTATATTGAATAAATCTATTTCTGTAAACAAGTGATGACAAGTCTCCAATTGAATGCATGTATCCACGTTTTCAAATAAACCGTTGGAGAACATTACAGAGTTAAGCTTCCTTAAAATACATGGGCCAAACAATACCGTGGCTATCCAGAAGAAGCAACATTGCTTCGTGCTCTCTCTACTGCAGACATAACTTTCAAATGCCCAACTCTCAATAAAACAGATACTGGAAAAAATTCATTGAGTTCTTTGAGGCTTGATCTGCTGAGTGAATTCTGAACCTGTTTTTGAGAAAGATTAAACTATAGACAGTAATAGGTAAGCTGCGTCCCCGCACATTCCCTTCAATGGGCCTTCATCTACATCTTACTTGATGAAGTTAGTCTAATGTGACAATGAGTTCGTAAATTAAGTTCAATTTAAGATAAGTGGCTCATTTCAATCAATTTTTGTTCAATGAGACTGATATGTGGCAGAGTTCATATCCATTGTTCGTTACAAACTAGGAATATTTGAATGTTACCACTCCCAGAAATGCCGTAGGCAGCTATACCAAACTTAGTTCTGTGCAACCCATTTTCCTGTATAGTCTATTCTGTACCCAATATAGTCTAATAGATAGATCTCAGATGTGGTTGCAATTGATAAAGATTTCAAGCGAGTAAGATAAGCATACTGTTACAGTGCACAGAAAACAGAACGGGTCGATTGTTCTAAATGAATTTGGAACCATATATTACGTAATAGAGATCTAGTATGACAGCTAAGTCCCTTGATATAATATGGTCTATATCAACAGGGAGGTCATATTGCTAGGACGATATTGAGAGTTCGGGTGGGTCAGTGATGATGACCATCAATTGTGTTGTCCATTTTAGGAATTTTACAATTGCATCGCTCATAAGAGCTCTACCGGTAGCATATCGAACTCAAGGAACTCCTAACTTTACACATCTCATAAATGATTTTAAAAATAATTACGAGTAACCGAATAATACTTATTTGAAAATATATAAAAAGACTGAATTTTCTCTTCGAATCTGTTTTTCTCCCTCATCACAAAGTCCTATTTTTACTCTTCAATCAATCCTACTACTACTACTACAAAGTCCTATTTTTACTTTTCAATCAATCCTACTACTACTACTACAATGCACTCTACCACTTCCAACACTCAAGCTGAGATCTCTGCCCCTGTTGATCGTAAGTTTTTTGTAACCTCCTTTGGCTTGTTTAACTCTAACATGTGCTTTTATTTTTAGAGACGGTTGACCGCACTCCTTTGGATGACCTTCCTGCTGGCGAGTCATGGGGAATCGCCTGTGTTATTGCTTAGATTTCATCAGATCAATCTTAAGGCAATACTAGATCAAGTTCAAGGTTTTTTATACTAAAGCTAGCTTGTATCTATGAACAAATATTTTGAATTAGTCCATTTACGTTAAATGAATAGTCATTCATATCCAAGTAAATCAATCAACAGTTCTGATATTATATATTTACTAGCAGATTTTGACTTTCATCTAAGCAGTGATCTCACTGATTTCTCTTGAACAGTACTTGTGTAAAATTTGAGAAATGCATCTGTTACACCTAGTAGTAGTTTAATATATAGTTATATAGATATTGTCTCGTTTAACAGGAGAAATTACACTAGCTGCAATAATTATTTAGACGTGGAGTAGGACTTGGTTTGATTTGTTTTCTGTCTGATGTACATAGATAGATAGATAAATAGATAGATGGATAAATCTTTTGATTGTCCCGTTTAATAGGGGAAATTACACAAACTGCAAAAGCTATTTAGACGTAGAGTAGGACATGGTTCGTTTCCTGTCTGATATACAGACTAAGTCAGGCATAATTGCTTCACAAATTTTCAAAATGCTGAGATGGTATCGGAATTTCCCTGATGTTACAAAAGTTTGGGGTCTTTGAACTTCAGCACCAAGGGAAACCCAGTCGCTGGGATTGGGGAAAACCCTTGAGTGAACTAAGACATAATAGCTTCGGTCATTTCATAATGCTGAGATGGTGTTGGGATTTCCCTGAATTTACAAACGTTTGAGGTATTCAAACTTCGGAACCAAGGGAAACCCAGTCACTTGGAACTGAGGAGAAGCCTTGAGTGAAATATCCTTAGATTAGATGGAAAGCAAAAATATAAAAAACTTTTATAACTAATCAGGCTTAGGTTGCACTTACTGGTCACAGATAATTTATAAAGCTCTACAACACTTGCCCAATATGTTAAGTATCTATTTAAAGTGTTGATTAAGCTTACGCAGAAAGAAAAAAATCGTTTAGCGAGAGAGAGAGAGAGAGAGAGAGAGAGAGAGAGATAATACTTTATTCGTGCCATATGGCTTTACTTGATACAGTACAAAACAATATTTCTAACTTTTTTCGCTAGTAGTCGTATAACCATAATTTAGCCCGCTTCACTCTGAGAATTCCCGCCCCTTGCTGCTTTTTACACAGCCCAAGGCCTCTATGTTAAAACCCGT
>JAJMKT010000584.1:0-10949 GCA_030563985.1 Geotrichum restrictum
TTTTTAAAAAAAAAAAAAAAAAAAAAAAAAAAAATCAAAATTTAGTTTTCACTCAAATAAAAAGTAGCAAGGGTTTAATAGATATGATAGGGAGTCTAGATAGACTATGATATATAGTAGAATATAATGGATTAAATAGTTGAAACTTGCAATAAATTAAGCAAAAAAGCAAATGCAATAGTTGTGGTGGCAGCAGCAGCAGCACCATTAAGCACAAATGCTCTCCCTTCTGCGGCCTTCGCGTTCGAGAGGAGGCACGTCTGTGGGTTGGGATACCGGCATAGCACTAACAAGGCCTTTGCTTTCCACGAATCCGCTGCTACGCGTGTACGAAGGATCAAGCTGGTGGTACTCATCAAGAATAGGGTGTAGTAACACCGTCTGATCTTTAATGGTAAGAATAGTGTTGGTGGGAATGGTGATCCAGTCACCACGCTCAAATGTAAGAGGTTCAGAGGCAACCATGATGATGTTTTGGCCACGATCTCTGCGCTCCATGCGGTACTGACCAGGGCTGTACTCGAAAAAGCGGGTACCACTGGAGAAGTGTAAAGAAGCGGCCTCTTCGGTGCGAGATGTGACGTATCGCGACACCACTACGGAGTTACCATCCGTAACAGCAATATTAAGAAGACTGGGTTCGGCTTCAGTTCCATTAACCTCCTTGGTCCAATCCTTAATTTTTTCAATACTATTAAGCAATGCTTGTCGCAGAAGTTTGTGGCTGAAGTTTCCCTCTGGATCTGCAGGGTTGCAACCAAGAGTTTCCAAGCAGTCCAAGAAAAGGGCAAAGGCCCACTCTGAGTCGGTTCCGCCCTGGATCATTAAAAAGTATTCTTCTCTGATAAAGTCCGCCAGTCTTTTTTTAATTCGGTTGAACCCTGAGATATGCCCGTTGTGCATAAACATGAGGGTATGGTAGACGAACGGGTGACAGTTGGTTTCCGAGAGAACTCCAGCAGTTGATGCTCGAACGTGGGCAAACACAAGATCGCTCTTTGTCTTTTCGGCTAGCCTGGCAAGGTTCTGGTTGTTCCAGGCGGGGGTAATGGCACAATAAACGCAAGGGCCTCCATCAAGTTCAGGGTCGTTTCGAGGGTAGTATCCAACTCCAAACCCATCACCATTGATTGGGCGTCTGAAAAGATTAGCATACAATGAATGCAGTCTGAGCTGTATGAATACGTACCTCATGTCCAAACGAAGTCTACTATCATAAGATTGACTGGAACTGTTAGCAGGGAGTGGTGGAATGCATAGGCATGTTAAGAGCTTTCATACTTGATGATAGAGTGAGCTGGTCGCGTGAGTAGATGTGAAAGCAGAATGGGATCAGTCCCTGCAATCAAAACATGGTTAGCAAAACACGATAAGAAGCAGGTATCAGCACAATGGCGGCTTACCTTTGAATATAAGAAATCTGCACATCACAAAGTGTTGAATGAAGTGTTGAGTGAAGTGTTTAAGGATGAGGAAAAGAGATCAAAATTCAGATTTTTATCTACCGGTATTTTATTTATGTTGCACTCGATCGACCCTTCCACAATTTGGGAATGAATTCGCAATAATCTGTCATTTGGCGTATGACTGACCCTAGGGCAAGGGTAACACATCTCAACTTCAAATTGATTCGCCGCTTTTTATTTTGTCACTTTTTCGACTTTTCACCTATGGTATTTCTATGAATTAATGAAAATCACTCAACAACAACACTCGGCAAAAGCACCAAAGCCCAGTCAACTCAAAAAAATATGCTACTGACGTGCAAAAATGATAACCAAGGGATTCGAACCCTTGCCTCCGGAGAGATAAGGACCTTAACCTTACGCCTTAGACCAACTCGGCCAGATTACCTTTGAATAATCTCAAAATTATTATGTCCGTCTTGAGAATACTATAATAAATAGCCCAAAAATAGATAAAAATCTGATTATTTGTTAGAAGCAGCAAGGGGCGGGGATTCTCAGAGTGAAGAGGGCTAAATTACGGTCATACGACTGCGAAAAAAAAAAATTAAAAAAAAAGCTAGAAATAAAGAAGGACTAAGTCATACGGTTTTCAGTGCAGGCAAATGTTCACTCAAGGTTTTTCCCCAATCCCAGCAACTAGGTTTCCCTTGGTGCTGAAGTTCGAAGACCCCAAACCTTTGTAACTTCAGGGAAATTCCGACACCATCGCAACATTTTGAGAATTAGTGAAGCAATTATGCCTGACTCAGCCTGTATATCAGACAGGAAACGAACCATGTCCTACTCCACGTCTAAATAGTTTTTGCAGTTTGTGTAATTTTTAAACGGGACAATAAAAAGATTTATCTATCTAAATCTACTAATTTCGAAGAGCCTCGAAAGACACTGCACAAGGCTTCCGCTAATCTGGATCTTTCAATGCTGTTAAACAGTATGAGAGGACACAAAGAAGCTTTTTTTTAGATGAGAAGCAGTAACCAGACACTCGACATCGCTGGAGAATATAAAAGTGGACAATGTTATGGCCGCGGACCGGTGTTTATATCCCCAAAAACCAGACTGGGTTTTCTTTGGTGCCGGAGCTCGAAGACGTTAGACCTTTGTAAATTCAGAGAAATTTCCCATTGCAACATTATGACATTATGACATTAGCGTAGCAATTATGTCTGATTCAGTCTGTACATCAAACAGTAAACGAACCATGACCTACCCCACGTCTAAATAGTTATTGTAGTTAGTGTAATTCCCCATATCAAACGGGACAATAAAAATATTTATATTTTTATCTTTCTATATATCCCCAAAAGCGGCCACCAACTGTTAAATGCAGAAGGAGGAGTAGACTACTATATAACTAAATGCCTTATTCGAGCTATGATGGAGGTTGCACGACAAAGAATGAAAATTCCATTACACCGTTAAACGGTTACCATAAACTGAGGAAGGGGATTGAATTTATCTGTGATGTGGTATGATATTTTGGACCTGCTAAGCTCGAGCGCTCTAGCTTGCAATGGAATCATATTAAAACACTCTAGTCAATGTAAATAAGGTTGTGCGGCGAAGCTTAAATTAGTCAAGGTCGCGTGCGGCTTGCAGCTTCTATACTGTAATTATAAATAAACGGCCTAAATTCGCGCTTATAAATTGTAGCGGAATCTTGTGCAGCAGTTGTTAACAAAGCTGATATAACTAATCAGAACCTTCCGTTCAAGACTTCTCGCCGTCAGTCCTAAGAGCTTGGTGCCAATTTAGACATCCTGTTAACGTTCACATTTTTCCATCATTTTAGGTTTGCGAAAAGAGGTCTTTAATACGAGCCTCCTCTTCACCAGTTAAAGGAAGAAAATCTTCATCAGTCAGAGGCGCAAATGCTAAAACTGAATTTGCATTAGCCAGAGTGGGAGTTGGTTCAGCATCTGGAGCAGACAGAAGGACAACCGAATCGGATTCTTCATCAGTATAAGGGGGAACTGGATTTAAAGCCCTGTCAGCCAGAGTGGGTGCTGGTTCAAAGTCTTCATCAGTCGGAGAGGGGGTTGAGTCGAAATCTTCGTCGCTCAGAGAAAGAATTGTGTCAACATGTGCATCAGTCGAAGGGTCGACTGGTTTGGAAATTGTATCAGTTGTAGCGTCTTTTTCACTAGATATCTCGTCTAAATAAATTAGCAAAATTGATGGTCTACAAAACCGATCAATAATTATGAGGCATACTTACGCGTTTGAGTGCTGGGTCCGTCTAAAGCTTTGCGGCGCCTTTTAGCTTTATAATATTTTCCTCTGGATCGTTCCCTGCAAGGCGCACACATTTTGTAACATTTAGCATAGTAGGGACGGCCAGGTTCAGGTAAGAAACTCATAATTGGCTTCACTAGAATGCAGGTGGAACACATTTTTGATTCACGTTCGCCTAAATGAATCCGTAGATTGTTAGAAGTCTGGAAGCGACATATAAGGCAAAACAGGAGATCGGGTTTACCAGAAGGCACTATCATTTATGATCACTATCAGTCAATGAGACGATTATCACAAATTTTGCAAAGTTCAGACGTAAAGCCATCCTTACGTTTCCCACCTGAATAAAAAAGTAAATTGCTAGAAGTTTAAAGGTGAGGTATGGGATATACTTGCCTTTCAGTCTCTTCAGTTTATTAGCAGCAGCATCGCGTTGTTTTTGTTTAATTTTAATGTTAATATCCCTGCGACGTGCTCTGCAAGTTAAACAAGTAATACAATATTTAACATTGCCAGAACCGACTTTAGCTGTGAAAACATTAATCGGCAGACTATAACGGCATATAACACACTTTCTTTTTTTATCAGTCGACGGGACGACTGAGTCGGACTCTACATCAGTCAAAGGGAGAACGGGATTAGAAGCTCTATCAGTCAGAGAGGATGTTGGTTCAAAGTCTTCATCAGTCGGAGGGTGGGTTGAGTCGGAATCTTCGTCGCTCAGATGAATAATTGTGTCAACATGTGCATCAGTCGAATGGTCGATTGGTTTGAGGATTGTATCAGTTGTAGCGTCATTTTCACTCGATATCTCGTCTAAATAAAAATTAGCAAAATTGTTACAGAATTGATCATTAATTATAGGGTAGACTTACGCGTTTGATCGAGCTCCTCTAAAGCGTGTCGGTTTTTTTCCTTTTCCCTTTTATGTCTATTGCTTTTGGCCCTGCAAGTTGAACATGTAACACAATATCTCCCGCGAGAACCAATGAAAACTATAATCGGCAGAATATCGCGACATGTCTTGCACTCCCTTTTTGCAGCCGAAGCGGTAATTGACCTATAATTCGGGGAATGTGAAGAGGCCATTGAATTGCTGTAGGGAGATCAAGCTTGTAAGTAAAGCTTAGTGTTGTGAGAAATCAGTCTGGATACCAAAAAAATAGCGTCGCAGTAAGGCTGCTATAACAAGATCATTACAACAGACTGTTGCTAAGGTATGGCCTTAAACAAGAGACGGACGTTAGGACTGATAAAGACGGCAAATATCACAGCTGCTTAAGAAAATTGAGATAGTTATAACTTCAATATCACCACAGGCAAACTATTATTAGGCTAACCAAAGCCCACGTATGACCAGCTGGGGGACTGGACTTTTTAGAATCAAATGGACTTGACGTAAAATAGCTCGAGTTGTGACGGTAAGCACATGAAAGAATAATTTATTTATGCCACCAACGTTTTAGGCAATGTCGCAATTAATCAATGCAATACCAACTAAGTGAGCTGAGTTTAGTTATTCTCTGTGACAGAGTAACAATGTACGTCGAATATCAACAGGAATAACGGTGAATAGGAATAAATCACCGTTACCAAACATTATATAGTACTATATAAGTATACTAAGTGAAAAGTTTAGTGGTGGTGGTACACCAACCCTAATCCTAATTATCCATGACGTTCCTCCTGGCTTCTTCTCAGACAAAATGCCTGCTCCTAAACAGCAATAAGGGACTTAAAGCAGAATAACCCTTCCTAGATAAGAAGGACTTGAATGCACTCTAGAGTCTAGACTATTATAACAGACCATGAATCTGAACTGATGATAATAAGATTAATATTTTGTCTTCCAACTACTGTAGGAAAAACGCTACCACGCGAATCCTAATGTACAGCCATAACGAATTGAAAGAGATGAAAGAGCGGAAGATTTTTTCAGTAACGAGATATAAGCCGAAAGACAATGTGATATAATAAGTGCAGTGAACACAATAGTACAAAAACTCAACCACATTGTTATAATTATACTGGAGTAGGCCTGACTGGCATCATCACCACTTTCATTGGATTTTGCCGTGACGATGATACTTTCTCACCTTACCGTTATTCTTTTTATCATTATCTGGCGTAACTTCTGGCGTGCTATGGCCATGGCTAACAGCTTTCTGCTTTACAGATCATTACGGCATTACTATCGTCAGTTCACCTAGCACGGATTATTTCATCTGGAGCAAAGAAAGAAGAAAAGCATGCCCGTAATCATCCATGAAGGCTTCTATTAATGCATGCTGACTAGACGAGGAAGAAGTATCGTCGTCTTCTGAAGTCTTAAGTTTTGTGCATATTAAGGCTCTTTAAATTTTAACTAGACTAATAGAATGATCAATCAAGCAATAAAACAAAATAAAATGACATAACACAACAGAACTTTAAAAGATTTTTTGGAAACGGGTTTCCTGTCAATGTATGGTAAAAAAAGCCATGTAGCGAGCTTAGAGACAATGTTCACGCCAAAAGTCTGATTCAAACTTGACCTCCATTACAAATAAGTTACAGGAATCTTTTATATGTTGAGAACAAGTCGTAATTTAAATACTCATGTTGAATGTTTGCCATGCTTCGTAAACCAGAACACTGGAAATGGGGTAAACTATGATTAGGGATAAGTAGCAAGATTGATATACGAGCGATTATCCACAATAAGAGATGAAATGGGTGTAATGAAGCCTATATAAGTACAGACGAGTAGAATAGAAGTGTGAAGATGAGAAAACAAGAGAAAGAGCAATATAGCAATGAGGTTAAGTATGATCAAGGATTAGTAGCGAGGGATAAAATAGACAAGCAATGATCAATAGCAATACGTGATGTTGAAGAATGAGAGATGAAAGAAGGTATTTACAACATTTGGAGGACAGAAAATTTCTGGAGTTTTTTGGCATCAATAAAGCAGATAGAGCAAATATCGTAGGAATAAAACAAGAGCTAAGCGCTCGAAAACCTGCAACAGAAAGGGTATGCCTAAGAACTAAGAAGGAGCTAGACGAAGAAACTATTTGAATTGAGTGAAATCACCCTAACAAGGCTCTGAAGTAATCCTTTCAGAAAAAAAAGAGCACCAAATACGAAATTCCAAAGAGTAAACGTTCTACATGCTCCGCACTGGCCGTGTGTACCAAATTAATCTGTTTCTAAGCCTCTGCTCTATTAACCATACTGTATACTATATCACACTTTCTCAATTCACCGCATGTGACAAAATATTTATGTAACTTAAGTACTGAAATTTCATTTTTGAGTACTGTAACAATTGCTCCATATAAGGGAGCTTAGAAAAGGTACTGGATGCTAAGGATGGTATGGATATATACTTTAGCTAACGATAAGTTCTAATAACACACATTGACCGTGATTTAACGACTCTTATCTAAACCTATCACCATAATCTAGAAAATCTTAGATGACAGGCATCATGGATACATTAGGAAATTAGTCTAGACTACATAGACTATGCATTGCTAAACAGAAAACATAGTTCATCAGCTCCATAAACGACTATAACAAGTATACACTATACACTATATACTAGTATCTATATAGCATATACTATATACAGTAGCTGGAAATATTAAAGCAACTCAGGCTAAACGTCTGGCCCATTTTTCAAGTGTCTAAAATAGTTATACCAATAAAACTAGCTAAAGAAATTTATGATAATTGCAGGGATATCATTTCGTTAAATAAATGGCTCCCTTTTCCCGCATGCACAAAGTCTGCAAAAAAAAAAAACTGGTGAGGTCTACCCGCTATCTTCTTGACGAGGCTTATTTGCCTGTTTGCGGTGATCACAGCTATCTGCTGATCCGGGAAATCTTTACAAATGTTGGCCTAGACATGAACATGACATTAGGAAATCCGAGTTCTATATATATTTCGGTGTACTGTATCAGTCTGTATGTGTGTGTGCCAGCTATGTGGTATTCTTTAATCTTGGTACTGCAGTCGTCTATTCCCTTTGCAAGAAAGTCTTTTGACCAAAGCGCTACAAAAGTACTGCTTGACTTATTTTAATATAAAGACATATCGATGCACTAGTTTTGTGATATTGACAATTTATAACGGCTCTCAACTAGACCTAGGTTAGCTACGATATTAATTGGCTGAACAGACCTCTAAAATGGCAAATCACTTTTTTTTTTGTTTATGCTCATCTTTTCATTACGATGCTTCTCCAGGTACATATATAGTTTGAGGCTCAAGGTTCTAGCTAACTTAACAAAATTAATTCATTTTAATCCTACACTGTCCTACAGTACAGTAGGTAACTTGTATAGACTAGAGTCGCTAGAGCCTAGACTATACGTACGGGATGAGTCAATCCAGGCAAGGCATAGGAGCGGGCCGACTGACGGCAGGGTGTTTTCTTTTCGCTGGGTTGTATAGATCTAAAAACTGACTAACGGCCGGATAGTACATGTAATACATCTCAATTACGGCATATTAAAGTCTATACGGCCCGCCGAGCCCAGTACCATACCTCACTATGCACTTACGGTATTTCTCTTACTCCTGATATTTTGTTACTAAGGAAACTGAATGAGCTATAAGGTAAGTCTCTTAGGCAGAGTCCCTTCTATTGAAAAAATATATTACTGTAATTCCGATACAAGAATATCACAAGCGATATCTCTCGTCTAATAGCTCTTGTCAGTCATAATTTACCTGGTCAGACTTGAACTACAACGTCTTCACTTAAAACCGTGCGCCAAACCAATTTAAGAAAGAAATATTGAGACTTAGCTCTAAAATAAAGGATTTTTCATTGATTTTTTATTCCACACTGCGAGGCACGGAGAAGGCTCTTCAGTAACGCTTAGTCTACAGTATGCTAATTACATGAAGCTTAGTGACACGCTGAATGATTAACATATTTCTGGGAGGTCTAAGCTTTCTATGCTGTTTTCATCTGTTTAAGTTAGAATACTGCATGGTAGAGTCGAGTAGATTATACTAGCCACTACTAGTCACTACTAGTCACTGTAGTATGATACTAGAGTGGCAGTAGAGTCTGAGTAGACTACCGGTAGATGTCAGTAGTAAAGTCTATAATAGTATAATGATTCTATAATCTGATAACTTTAGATCGCGGTCGATGTACAGTAGTCTATTTCGATGGATATCAAGTGAATCGTCTAGTTTAGATGAAGCAGATCTACGGTGATAAACACAGCTGATTATCAAAAAAAAAAAGCTCAAACCTTTGATGCCGACCTTCATACAGAGCATTTACCGGGGATAATTATTTTTGATCGAGATAAACTACAGCAAAATTGGTAATTTATACGTAGAGGCCTTTACTCGGTAGTAACGGTTTATCAGCAGAAATTGCCTTTATAAGACGAGGCAACAGGCAAGATTAATAACTGTTGCAGGTTTCCAATCTTGTTGTCATTGATCAGAGCTTCTAGAGTCATCTGGATGTTTTACAGACGATTTAATGACAAAAGCAAACATGCTATAAAAGACGATTTGAGCTCCCCCTACTGGGCCCCTAGTAGGGCCCCCTACTAAAGGACTTTCACACTGTAGTACTGTACAGTGTACTCAGTGTACTGTAGTACTGTACAGTGTACTCAGTGTACTGTACTCAGTGTACTATACTTAATTTTTTGAATAGAATTGAACATGAAGTATGGGCCAAAAGTATTTGCGTAATGGCATTTTTATCTACCGGTATCGTCCAGTCATAATCCAGACCAGCTAGCTAGCTAGCTAGCTAGCCAAAAAAAGTCACGTGTCGCAAATATTTTTAAAATCAAATCTGTGCTTATGTTAGTATTCACAAGAACCAGAAACACACCTCCTCCACTGTTCCTGAATGAAATTCCCATCACAAGCAAACTGATTATGAGGACGCGGGTCGTACCAGACAAGAATGGGCGTAATTTGTTTATAGAAGAACATTTACCGGGCCTGATATCTTTTCGGTACTCCTCCAAGCCGCTCACGACATCTGGGAAATCAAGAATCCTTCAGTACATTTCCAAGTATTTAAAAGCCATTCTGGCGCTATGTACACTGGTAGTGGCATTACTGAAGCTGGTATCTGTCCTTTCGCATTGGAAACTGTTTGCGCTGTTTGCCGGTGCTAAAGAGAAACTTCTGGCTCACTTCCCGATATTTGTGGAGCTGGATGAGACTAACTCAGGAGTGCTCTGGGTGTTTTGTATAGTTTCAGTAGCTATTTTGCTAATCCGGCGATATCCAGGTAAGTGTTATGCCGCCAATAAGGCTGAGGTAGGGAAAGAAAATAAAGGGACCATACTAACTCAGGGGCAGAGGAACGACTGATTGTGATGCAAGACTATGGCATGCAAATTCAATCTACAGGCTCGTTTTACCTGTTTGGCGGACACACAAAGTTCATAAGCAAGCCAGATCTCTTGGATATTCTCATCCAAGAAGTGTTTGACGGGTTCCAAGTCAGATGTGTGCTTGTTGTCATTGAAGCAAATAGTGAAGAGCTACAGGTCATATTTGAGGCTCTGAAGCCCAGGAGTGAGATTGTAGAAACGGTTTGGCGTGAAGCTCGCAAAAGCTTTTATGGAAAGTAGTAGTTTAGAGGTTGAACAGTATACTATACAGTATTTTATGAATTTTATGAATCCGAAAGGCCTTTTTTAGAATGCGGTCAAAGACGTGAAGTTCAAAAAAGTAGTTATGAGAACACTGTTCAGTGCCTAATCATCCTGTCGATGCAATCCCTTCGCCATACCAAGGGCTGGAGTAGCTCTGCTGGATTTCTCCCCTCAAGCTATTTTCCAATACTTAACACAAACTGTGCGTGAAGATTACTCATTCAGCTCAGCCTGCGAACCCTTGGATTCGAACGGGACATCGATAGGTTTCTCAACGAATGATTAAACAACCAAACTTCTCCCACTTCTACCAAATGCCACTACAGCTGATGTAAGATTTCTGTAGTAAATCTCATTATTATGGTATTAAATTGGATTTAAAATCACTTTTTTTTTAACTATTTTGTGTTGCCAAACGAACAATACGGGGGAAGGGAAGGATACTGTGCCACGGATGCAGTGTTGGAGTTGACCCATTACGCCAAATCAGAGAAAGTAGACACAACGGCAATGATGATTGATATACAGGGTGCATTTGACAACGTAAATAGGAAAACGCTAATCGACACAATGGACAAATTTGGATTACCCAAAGCTGCCCAACGAT
>JAJMKT010000585.1:0-10898 GCA_030563985.1 Geotrichum restrictum
CAAATTGTGTGTTAGTTTGGTCTTCTAGATAAAGGTCCCATATCTGCAGCATATGGTCTGAAAGCATATCATCTTCTAAAGGGGGGTTGTCGGTAGTCCGGTAGTCGATTTTGTTCGCTGCAATGCTTCCGGCGTAGACGAGATCAATGACAGTGTTGAGGCCTCTGGTGTTTCTGTATGTTCCCACATTTGGTGGGGAGCACAGAACCATTTCCCGTTCATAAAACCACTCTGTCGCTTTTTTGGCTTTCTGCTTTACATTGGTTGTGATATTTCTGTTCCAATCCGGGTGGTGTAGGTTGTAGTCTCCTGCTATGATAGTGTTGTCTGTATTTCTGTGTTCTAGTTTTTCCATGAGGTACACAAGAGCTCCATCTTTATGGCATGGACTTTTCTCTTGGTTGTACATGTTGATTAGCGTTATTTCTTCAATTTCAATGCTAACCATGTCGTGGTTTGTTGAATCTGCGTTTACAGTGATGATGCCCGTTAATTCTGGGCGATTTTTGATGTAGGTGACAGCTCTGATTTTATTTTTTCCGTTTTTTTTGGTGTCGTCTGTGCAGATGGTTATCCATCTTGGGTCGTTTAAAGGGCGCTGGTTTCCCTGTACAATATATGGCTCTTGTATTTCAAAATTTAGCCAAAAAATAGTTAAAAATAAAGTGTTGGCACATAAGGACTTTGTGTAATATAAAGGAAAAAATGTTTATTCGGTAGGTTTGATGGTCTAGTTGGTTATGGCATCTGCTTAACACGCAGAACGTCTCCAGTTCGATCCTGGGTCGAACCTACGTTTTTTTCATCAAATTTTTGTCAGATCCGGTGTCAGATCCGGCACCCGCTAGGTGTCGGAAGTCCGAGTAATAAGCTCGAATAGGAACGCGTTTCTATTCGGATGTGTGTACAATAAAATAAGATAGTTTGAATCGAGCTAAATATCTCTTATGAATGAATGTTAATATATGTGTGAAGGAAGATTCCCTAAGCGAGATGCCAGGCACTTACTTCTTCTCTGAAAGGAATGTCTTCTCTGGGTTATAGTGGATCAACGATGTAAGGTGTGTGCGTGGCGGTGGCGTTCGTATCACGATCGTTTCCTCGACTGTCGTCGACAGTCGTCGTTGGCGGTCAGCAGTGAGTGAGTCTTCACGAGAGAGTTAATTACAGTTGAAAAGCTTTCGCAGTTACTCTAAACGTAGTTCTCGTACGTGTACTTCTGTGACCGCCTGATAGAATGGAAGGTGGGTGCGGCTAGCCGCAGCCGTATCCTGACAATTTTTATCAGAGTACGGTTGAATGTTGACACATGTTAAGGAGGATTTACTAGGTTAGGTGCTAAGCACTTACTGTACTTCTTCTTAGAAAGAACGTCTTCTCTGGGCTGTGATGCATTCGTGACAAGGAGTGTGTGCGTGAGAACTTGTACGTTGCAACGATTGATGTGATAGAGCTTCGGCGCGTGTTGGACTTAGAGTATGGATGGATGCTTGTAAAGTCATGCGCGTTCGTGTTGGACAAGCTGTTGACACCGCAGTGGTGGTCCTGTCACTCTAGTCTCATCAACTATATCTCCTTCGTTGTTCTCCAATGAGTAGGGTGTCTTCACTGGATAGTTCATATGGCACAGTTGCCCTCAGTTTGGTCCCTAAGCTAGCTAAACTACTCGGTATGGCTGGCCGCTGCCGTACCCTGACATGCTGGAAGCTTGATTTGTTATAATTATACTTTTTATCCCAATAAAAATTGGCTTTCCAATGTTGAATAGCTGGGAAAAAAAAAAATAGGTCAACTAGGTTAGACTCTAGTTTAGACTCATAAATGAAAGTGAGGAGTTTGGAGAATGGTCATCAAGGTACTGTAGTCCAAGTAACATCTGGCACAATCCTACTCAGCTCTAGTAAAGGCAGGGTTTTGAGTGAGAGACTAGCGCGAGATTGATTGTTGGATGTCGAGAAATAACTTAAATATGGAATCTGCTGAGATCACTTACCGGTCTACAGAGCTCTAGATAAACAAGATTGGGTGGCATCTCGAGTACAAGTACTAGTGCTATGCATACTACGTGATCTCTTTTCTACAAAAAAATGAAATAGTGGTAACATAAATACCAATAGTTTGGAACATAAGTGCCATTAAATAGACAAGGTGTGGTTGAGAGTAATTCCTATGGTTGACTTCGTCAATTCGATTTCACAAGCACAAGCAGGAACGACTTGAACATACGTATGGCAATAGATGTGCGTATAAATGGTTTCATGGATACTGTACATGATTTTCTTTATATTATTATTTATTTTGAATTTATGAACTCTTAGCACTTTTAGGGTCCTGTGTTTTATATTTGTTGAGTGAAGATACCAACTTCTCCTTACTCACTCTCAAAATACATGTAACATCAAATAGTATACTATGTTTACCGGTACTTCAATTTCTTTAGCCAAGCCACACTCCAGAACGCTTCTAACATTGATTTCAAGTTTGAAGATTCCATCGTCAATCTCAATATCACAATCACCAAACTTTGAGAGGTTGATACTGTTAAAATATAGACGTGACGTTTAATTATATTAAAGTCTAAAGGTAGTCTATTCACTATATTGTACCGTAGCTGCCGCATAGCATACTTTATTCCCTACTGTATTTCTGTTTTGAGTCATGTTTTACGCAATTGCATGGAAACGTGAAATCCAATTGATTTTCTAGATCTAAAATACTTCGAGTCTGGCAAAAACAAGTTTCCCTTTAAGCAATCGAATAGACAAAAGTAACGGACTAGATTCTTTCACAGTACTAGTCTATACCGTAGTGCGGAGTTGCATAAATGGTCTTGAGACCAAAAAGCCAAATGAATCAAATGATATACAAGTCGAATGGCATATAGTTAATCATTTAAATTATTACTTACCATACAGCTCATAAGCGAAATCATACAAGAGAAAATTTAAGCCAGCCAAAAAAAAAAAAAAAAACAGTCCCTTTAATGTAACTTTTTTTTTTGGATTAAAAGGCAATAAATCCGGCAAGCTCCTTCATGCATCCAAGAGACGAGCTCTCTTGACAATTAGCAAGAACCGCTACAAAGTCACCAGCAACATATGTGTACGACTTTGAGAAAGCTTGGTTCGGAACAACAGTCAATGCAGCCATTCTGCGGGGAGAAATTACTGCTGAGCGAGACAAGAACACGGGATGCCACTGCAAAATGTGGTTGAGAGCAGACGCTTCGCTACGATCAAAAGATTTGTATTCTCGCGACAACGGGTCGTTCCAGTAGTCCAGAAAAGCCTTGGCAAATTCGCCTTTATCAATATCCATGTTTGCGAAAATAAATGAGGAAGGGTTGAGACCGAATTGGTCTTGGGTCACAATAAAGTGGACCTTTTCGGCAAGAGTGTTCTTGTAGGTGCGGACGACTTGAGAATTAGGAACAACAGGGATATCCTTCAACATTATTGATGTCAAAGAGGGAGGTGCAATAATCTGATCGAGTATGCTAATGTCCATATTCACAATAACCGCGTTGTGGTCTAAGTACCAGAAATGCTTGGCTTTTGGGAACGCGTGGAATGCAGCCCTCATTATCGGAAGCTTAGCCCATGATGATTTACCAGAAAACGAAGTAGACCATTCATCTTTAAAGTCTGTAACATACCGAACGTATAAACCAAGGCCGTGCTTTAGAGCGTATTTGCGACGGTTTTCAATGATTCTCTCTAAATACTCTTGCTTGTATTTTTCTGGATTTAACGCGAGGACGATAATTAGTGGAGGTGTAGGTGTAGAGTCTTTGAACACCATTGCGCCTACGTTTTTTTTGAGTGCAGCCAACTCCTGTGCAGATGGCTTGTTTGATTTTTCTGTAGAGTCTTTACCTGTCTTATCAGTCTTATCAGTTTTATCGGGGTTGTTGGCCATGGCAGCGTGAGGGGCCTTTTCGTTGGTCAAATCTTTGGCGTAATCGCCAGGAGCCTTTTTGGGGCCGTCGCCACTGCTACCTCCAGCGGCAGATCCCGGCGTAGAAGCTTTCTCGTGGAAAAATTTAGGAACTTCAGGAACTATAAATGGAGTGTTTACCGAGACGACATCTGGCAAAATCCCCTGGATAGGTTGGTGTTTAGTTCCAAAGAACGAAGAGAGGGAAGGATCCGTGAACACAAGGAAAAAGATCAAGACAATAATGACAAGGGCAAAAGTTGTGTTTCCCGAGTCAGTGAGAGTTTGCTTAACAAGCGACACGGCCGACGAGAATCCACGCGGCGTACCCAAGGCTAATAATGAGTTCTTCTTGCCCTTGCTCTTCGAAAACGATGCATTGTTTTCCGACACGGCATAAGGAATGGATGATTTGGAGTGTTTATGAAGACGTTTTAGGGACGACGGTTCATGCTCAGAATCGCCCTCATCCTTCTCATTCAACGAAGAGTCCGACGCAAACCGCGCTGCAGCAGGCGAGCTGGGCTTACTGTTGTATACAGAGACGTCACCATCATCTGCAACAGGTGATTCTTGGTGTTCTGCTGTTGGCAGAGGACTTGGAGTGGCCTTTTTCCGCTGGTTGAACATTTAAAGTGTGCGTGGCTAGATTTACTGGCAGCGGTGGAATTCGTTTAAAAGTTAAGGAATTTAACAATTAATATTTCACAAAGGGCAAAACCCAAAACAGTTAGATGCATACTGATTGTGTAAGAAGGTTATGTTATCATGACTACGTTATGACTAATTATTATAAATACTCTCGGAGATACACGGTCTACGCTCAAGGCCTAGAAACCCCACCATTTTTTAATATTAGACCATGGGCCATGGGATCTTGGCAGTTTTGGAATTTTGTCCCTACCCCAGAAATTTATTGTGCATGCGACGCATGATTCCGCTGATCCGTAGTAGTAGGCTAGCTGAGTTACTTGAGTATTGTAGTAACTTGTGTGACTTTTCGTGTCTCGAATAGCCAGTATGAGCCAATCGAAAGACCTAACTGAAGCTCACTGGGTCTTGGAATGTATGTGTCAAATTGTCAATGACGAAGAAAACGCCCCCGACTCCAAACGCCGTTGACGGCATTCAAAGTTAGGTTCGGACAGAATTTGAGTAAAAATCTGGGGAAGAACACGGCTGTTGAGGGCCTGAGGCGGTAGGTTATACCGGTATATTACTGGATAATATTCAGTAAAAACTCATAAAATTCACGTTGAATGTAAGCTAAACTACTCTCAGAAATCCACAACAACAACAACATAGCAAATGTCGTTGTTCTTGAATGCTTTATCGCAACATGGGCCAAGTGATGCTCCGTTGCTCCAGACTCTTAGCGCGCTCTCACCACCAAAAAGGTTAAAAAAAAAATTTACTCGCGTACGTTTTGGGCAGGAATTTATTATGCTAGCCCTCCTTGGCCCTACCCCTCACCAATGCCTATAAGTAGGCTATAACTACTAATAACTATCTTCATATAAATATCACCATAATTCCCATATGTTTTCCATCTTCATTACCTTTCTATTCCACCAACAGCTTCTACTGATAATTTACTGCAATGGCTCCTGTCGTAGCTGAATCCCACAACATCACCAAACAAGCTCCTCCAAAGGAGTTTAGGGACAATCATCCCTCTGCACCCCATCTTAGCGACGAGGCTCACTACGAAGAGCTCTACAAGGAGTCCATTGAAAACCCCGACAAGTTTTTTGGCACTCTCGCCCGTGAACTGCTCACTTGGGACAAGGACTTCCATACTGTTCGCAACGGTGGTTTCGAATTTGGCGACGCCGCTTGGTTCCTGGAGGGCGAACTCAATGCCTCTTACAATGCCGTCGACAGACACGCTTTCAAGAACCCCGAAAAGGTCGCAATCATCTACGAAGCTGACGAGCCCGGCAGAGGTTACAATGTTACATATGGCGAGCTCCTGAGAGAAGTCTCCAAATTGGCTGCTACCCTGCAGTCCTTTGGTGTCAAAAAAGGCGATACTGTAGCTGTATATCTCCCTATGATTCCTGAAGCCATCATTACCCTTCTGGCTATTGTCAGACTCGGTGCCATCCACTCCGTTGTTTTCGCAGGTTTCTCGTCCGGATCTTTGCGCGACCGTATTATTGATGCCGACTCACGAGTTGTTATCACCGCTGACGAGTCTGTTAGAGGTGGCCGCATTATTGAAACAAAGAGAATTGTCGATGAGGCTCTCAAGGACTGCCCCAATGTTGGCCACACTTTGGTGTTCAAGAGAACTGGAAATGATGCTATTCCCTGGAACAAGGGCCGGGATTTCTGGTGGCACGAAGAGGTTTCTAAGCACAGACCCTACTTTCCTCCCGTACCTGTCAGTTCTGAAGACCCACTTTTCTTGCTGTACACTTCAGGTTCTACTGGAACTCCCAAGGGCGTTGTTCACTCCACGGCTGGTTACCTTTTAGGAGCTGCTAGCACGACGAAATATGTATTTGACTTGCATGAACAAGATATTCTTTTCACAGCAGGTGACGTTGGTTGGATTACTGGTCATACCTACTGCTGCTACGGACCTTTGCTCCTCGGCGCCACCACTGTGGTCTTTGAGGGTACACCTGCATTCCCCAACTTTTCGCGTCTTTGGGACATTATTGACGCTCATAAAGTTACCCAATTCTATGTCGCGCCTACTGCTCTCCGTCTTCTTAAGCGTGCAGGTCTTGACTGGATTAACCACGACCTTTCTTCTCTTCGCACGCTTGGATCTGTAGGAGAGCCCATTGCTCCTGATGTGTGGACTTGGTACAATGAAAATATCGGCAAAGGCAGGGCGCACATTTGCGATACCTACTGGCAAACAGAAACTGGCTCGCATATCATTTCGCCAATGGCTGGTGTCACTCACACCAAGCCTGGCTCTGCATCTTTCCCAGTCTTTGGCATTGACCCTGTTATCATTGATCCCGTCTCTGGCGAGGAGCTCAAGGGTAACGATGTTGAGGGTGTTCTTGCCATTCGTAGCCCCTGGCCATCCATGGCTAGGTCGGTCTGGAACTCTCACACTAGATTTCTTGAGACCTACCTCAAGCCGTATCCCGGTTACTACTTCACAGGTGATGGTGCTGGCAAAGATCATGAGGGTTACTACTGGATTCGTGGTCGCGTTGACGATGTTGTTAACGTTTCTGGTCACAGACTGTCTACTGCCGAGATTGAAGCTGCCCTTATTGAGCATCCTGCTGTTGCCGAGAGCGCTGTTGTTGGAATTAACGATGATCTTACTGGTCAGGCCGTCAATGCCTTTGTTGCTTTGAAAATTAAGCCCGATAATATTGAAGCGACCAAGAGGGAACTTATTCTGCAAGTCCGTAAGTCCATTGGACCATTTGCTGCTCCCAAGAGTATCATCATTATTGAGGACCTTCCCAAGACTCGATCTGGCAAGATTATGAGACGTATTCTGCGCAAGGTTTTGTCGGGTGAAGAGGATCAGTTGGGAGATATTTCCACATTGTCCAACCCTGATGCTGTTGCCAACATTATTGAGGTCGTCAAGGCTGGCCGCAAGTAACACTGTTACATTTATCGTGATATGTAATGATGTATATGTTTGAGCTGTATGAAATAGTTATGAAATTAGTTTGCAAGTGTGTAAGTAAAAGATATCTTTAAATGTTATTGGTCATTATTCATTTGGTGTAGTACCGTATAATTCGTTGAAGTGTACCCCCACCAGCAATGCTGTTTAGATAAGATACAGTATCGCAAAAAAAAGGTTGCAAATTTTTTTCCACAAAATTTGTAATATGGAACGGCTGTTTGTTCCTTCGTGTCGACGACCCCCATGTAATTCACACATGAGACGACGGCTAAATCTCATTCCAGTTCCCGACAGCTACTTCGTATATTCGAGCAATAACAGTTGCTGACTGTTTAATTAACTACCGGTAGTATAAATATATATATATATATATATTCAATCTTGCCTTCAAATACTGTCTCGTCATTTATTTGAATGATACATATATTGTATATATACCATTTCTAATTTTGAATCCCTTCTAACGCTATGCTAGACGACGATATCAACGTCAAGGCCATTAACAATGTTCCTTCTCTAGGCGATAAAAATGCCGATGGCAAGGCCTCTACAAGAAATATACCAGTATTCAAAGAAACACCACAAGACACAGCTGAAAACAACTCAAGCAGCGACTCATTAAAACCAGCAATCGACGACCCGCAACCTTTCGACTACCACGATCCTGATTACTTCCCCGACGGCGGGGTCAGAGCCTGGCTCATGGTTCTGTGTGCATTCCTTGCTTCGTTCATGACATGGGGAATGACCACTTCTTTCGGAGTCTTCACCACCTACTACCAAACCGTCCTGCTAACCGACTCGTCGTCCTTCCAGATAGGCTGGATCAGCTCGGTTCAAACCGGTCTCATCTTCTTGGGCGGCCTTTTCACTGGGAAACTCTTCGACGCCGGTTACTTTATCTACCTCGAACTCTTTGGCGCAATAGTCACCTTTGTCTGCTTCATGCTCATTGCCCAATCAACTGAGTACTACCAAATATTTCTTGCACAGGGAATCGGTCTCGGCCTCGGGATGGGTGCCACTTTTTCCCCAGCACTAGCGTGCCTTGGCGGGTACTTCAAGGTCCAGCGCCGCACTCTGCTCATGAGCGCGTGCACGACGGGCTCGGGATTTGGCGGCGTCATCTTCCCCATCATTACAAACAACCTGCTGTACAGAATTGGGTTCCCTTGGACGATCCGCGTGCTGGCGTTTGTGGAGCTGGCGTTGTACCTAGTCATTTTGGCGTGCATGCGGGACCGCATTCCACGTTCGGTAAGACAGGCGCGCCTGGCTGCCAATTCGTCTGTGAAAAGCAACTCGTTTTTTGCAATCAGCTCCTGGGTTGACATGACGGCTCTAAGGGACCCTGTGTTTTGTTTGCTGGCTGTAGGTCTTACATTGTGCTTTCTTGTGGTTTTTACACCCTTTTCTTATATCGAGTCGTTTGCTGTTCATCTCAACGTGCCCTCCAGTTTGTCAATGTACATCATCTCGGTTCTGGGCGCGGCTAGCGTTTTTGGTCGCATATCTACTTATTATTGTGCGCGTTGGATTGGACCTTTGACGTGGGTGTTGATTGTAGCTATTCTCAGTTCTGTTTGTCTATACACCTGGGCGCTTGTGGACGACTCCAACGGCACAGGGGGGGCAGCCAGTAGCGCGACTATTGGCGGATTACTTGCGTTTGTTGTCATCTACGGCATTTTGTCTGGAATACTCAACGCATTTCCTCCACTTCTCGTACCATATCTCACGCCCGAAATTTCTCGCCTTGGTGTACGGCTAGGCATGATTTTCTTTGGTTTGGGGATCGCCAATATTTTTTCCATTCCTTTCGCTGGCCTGGTTCTAGGTCCGGACCATGACAAGTACAAGGACCTTGCGTATTTTTGTGGCTCAATAATGATGGCTGGGTCGGTATTTTTGGTGTTGTGTAGATTGGCACGAGGCGGCTTAAAATTGGAAAGGATATGAGTATAGAGTATCCTTTTCAAAGTAGTTCCAAATGATTTCTGGAAAAAAATTGCATGTGTTATATACCAGTAACATCAAATGTTTCTGAAGTTGTATACCGTATTTTATCAATTTGCGCTTCTTGCGCGTTAAAACCTATATCCTTTTTACCTACTATTTCTAAAACAGAAAAAGGCTTATAACCAGCAACTGCTCATTTTGAATTAAGGCTTGATCGCGATGGCGATTATTACGAAGTCTGACGCTCAATTGTTCATTTATTCCGTCACTGTGTAATTTTTTGGCTTTTGACGCCACATTCAAATGGCAGGCATAGTATATTGATGAATATTTTTATTGTTCCGTATAATAGGGGAAATCACATTAACTGCAACTACTTAGACATGGAGTGGGACCTGGTTCGTTTCCTGTCTGATGTACAGACTGAAACAGACATAATCGCATCGCTAATGTCATGATGCTGATGGTGTCGAAATTTCCCCGGATTTACAAAGGTTTAAGGCCGAACTTCAACACTAAGGGAACCCCAGTCGCTCGGAACTGGGAAAAAACTTTGAGTGAACTACCCTAGAATGTTGGCCATCATGGTAAAGTGCGGGTAATTTGAATGAACTTGACTACCGCGAAAAGGCCTCTTCTTAATTCCAGAAGAACCTTAAGATCAAGCTTCCAAAAGACATTCGATAATATTTGTCGCTCCTTCTCGTTAAGCGGACATTCAGTCAAGATATGGCGTGGTGTTTCCAGTATTCCACATTCACAATAATTTCGTTCTCCAATGTTAAGTCGCTGGAAGCATTCTCCACCCTCACCGTGGCCCCCTCCTCAACTGGGTTTATGTTGTTGGTATTAGCGTCCCGAGCGCTGCAAAAAAAAGGTTACTATAGCTTTGATTGAGCCCTTTCTCGATGTCGAGCTGCTTTGAGAGATCCAGAGCTAGGGAACTGTGCTTCAACATGTCAGGGTGTGCCAAAAGAAAAAATAAAAAAATGCAAAAAAAATGCAAAAAAAAGAAAAAAAAGAAAAAAGGCAAGTTTATCGCTCTTTTGGCAACCTTTTCAAGCCCTAAAATTCTAAAATTTTTGGGCGTCTGGTGTAGTTGGCTATCACGTCCGCTTCGCATGCGGAAGGTCCCCGGTTCAACTCCGGTGTCGTCCACTGTTTTTTGGTGCGTGTCAGGTCCGGCCTTCGCTAGGCGTCGGATGCCTGAGTAATAAGCTCGAATAGGGGCCTGTTCCTATTCGGATGTGTGTATAATAAATAAGATGGTTTGAATCGAGCTAAATATCTCTTATGAATGTTAACAAGTGTTAAGGGGGATATACTAGACTAGGTGCAAGGCACTTACTTCTTCTTTAACGGAACGTCTTCTCTGGGCCGTGATGCA
>JAJMKT010000586.1:0-10894 GCA_030563985.1 Geotrichum restrictum
AAAAAAAAAAAAAAAAAAAAAAAAAAAAAAAAAAAAAAAAAAAAAAAAAAAGGCCAAAATGGAACCACCAACGGAACGGAACCTTAACGGAACAACCTGAAAATGAACGGAAAATATCAACAAAAAACACCAATCACAGTAACGGGCTTATGATTTTTATTTTTATTTTTTTCTCCTTTTTTATTTCTTCTTTTTTTTTCCTTCTTTTCTCGTTGAATTGCTTTCTCTCTCTCTCTCTCTCGCGCGCGCGCAAATTATATAAATACTTTCATAGTTCTCTTTTTTAATACTACTACTTCTTTGCTACAATTACCGGTAAAAACTGCCTTCAACTCTAGAAACATCATTACATCTATTAGTTCAAGGGCTTCTGACTCCTTGGAAAACTCTAGTCTATACGAAAAACAAAAAAAACAAATTGGAAAAACACAACTATTCTATACAGTGTATGCAGCATAGGCCAAAGCCCACGTTCGAGACATGCCGCCATCGAGGTAGTCGTCCGTGTACGAACTTCCAGAGAAAAACGACAGACTCGTACTGGGTACCCAAAGCGCATAATTCATCATCAAAATGCCCCTCCAGCCGTCCGTTAGCGTGCTGGCAATACTCGACAACAGCGCGTTCCACTCGGCCTTGACAAACGACGGGCTGCGAATATACGATGATATTGACGTCACAGGAATCATGTGAATGCCTTGTGTGTATTGCACGTCCGTGCCAAAGTACGTCGTGTGGTCAATCTTGTTTTCAAACAAAATGCCAGACACATAGTTGCCCAAAATCTTTGGTGGCATCACAGTGTTGGTACTCGTGTACAGGAAATAAGTGTTGAGCGACCGCCTCAAGACCGCCAGCATCAGGTTGCCGCGCGCCTCCATGGCAGAGTCTCCAATCACGCGACCCCACAACTTCATGCCATATGCGAAATGCACATCCTCCGAGGAAGACTCTTCATCCTTACCATCCGTAGACTCGAAAAGACCCTTGGCCCATGAGTGCCCCGCATACCAGTCAAACGACCGCCACACTGGAAAGTACGTGTCAGACTCGCTCGGGTTGGCTACATCTCGCACCAACGAGTTGACAAACGCCTTGTTCGACGAGAGCCAAGTGCCGCTGCCAATGTCATTGTCTAACTGTGCAATCACTGCCGCTGCATGGACAAAGTAACCATAGTGAAAGTGATGATCGTTGTAATAAGAGTTACCGAAATCAGCCGTGGAATCGCCAGACAGGCCCAGAGTCGACACAACACCCTTCCAAGTATTGTCGTAAGCCAAAGGAGACGTCTGCGTGTTGGTAGCAAATACATTGAACGCAGTCTTGAGCTTCGCCAACCCAGACAAAGCGAGTGCATTGTTCTTCATAACATACTTGGCTGTAAACGCAATTTGTGCAAGCTTGTCAAGACCTTTGCCCGAGTAGTAAGTAGATTCCAGGTTGGTTTGCGAGGGCCAGTCCTCCGCGAGCTCCGTCGTAATTGTATTGGTTATTAACGTCTTGATGGCCGTAGTAAAACCAAGCCCCGTGCGGCCAGTCACCTGCGAATACGGCAGGAATCCAATGCCCATGGGGAGAGTTTCTTGCATCTCGAGCTGCGTTGAAATGTATCCAGTTAGCAGGCCCATGTTGGGAGAATCCAATTGGATAGTAGTCTTTTTGGCTGTCATCTGCGAAGTCATGGAAGCAATGTGGTGATTAGCGGCAAACACAAGAGGTTTACCACCACTGCTCGTGCCTGCAGCGGTGTACTGAATTCTGTAAACCCCAGTGTAACCACTATTTGAAATCGTACCAGTCATAGCGCCTCCAGTAAGGTAGCGACCAGCAGTCTTATCATAGTAGGTTCCCGATGCGGTCGTTGTCTTTTCTGCAACCTGAACAATGTATCCAGTGCCAGAAGTGCTGGCTACAAATGAGTTAGCCGCAAGGGTCCATGTAGGAGTGCTTTGGCCAGAGGGAATGGTAATGTACATGATCCAGGTAACGCCATTGTTGAGTACCAGCTCATATTTTTGCATGTTAGACAAGGGAGCAGTGACCTTGGTGGCAGAGGCAAATCCCACCGAAGACATGATGTGAGGAGTGAGACTTGAGTACACGGCAGTGACCATTCCCATTCCAATCACCAAGGGCATGGTCATGGTCCCAGTGCCTGTAGACCGCGTAAACACAATGTTGACCGACAAATCGGTAGGGGTATTTGCAGAGAACGTATATGCGCCAGAATCAAACTGCGTAGCGCCTAAAACGAGGGACATGATACCCGAGGGAGAAAAGTAGTACTCGGTTGTTGATAAAGTAGAATCGGGACCGTAAGTGAACTGGGATCTATGGGTATGAGAAATCGCCATACCAAGGTACGATCCAGTATTAGACTGCCACATGACGTAGGGCTGTGTGTACGCAGGATTGGTCCTGGTTCCTAAAAGCATGTTGGTATAGAACTTGTTGGTCGCAATAGCCTTTCCGCCATTGGACTCAAACGGCGACAACGGGTGAGTGATCGTGCTGAACACACTAGGGGGAGCTGATGTCGAGATGGTTGATGCAAAAGGGTCACCGGAAAACACAGTGGCCCGCTTCTTGAGTGAAAACTCGTCATAGAGGGGGAATTCCTCAAAGAGGGTTTGATTCTGATCAACTTTGTCTGAGTCCATCGCAGAGGGGAGTTCCATGTTTCGTTTATGATGGTGATGGTGATGATGATGCTGCTGAAGAACAAAAGTTCCGACATCGTCGTTAGTACTTATAGTCGCTCCCTGGGCAAAGGAAACGAGCTGGATGGCCAGGAAAAAGGTCATCACATTGACATAGTGCCCCAACGAGCGCGACGTAACAGTGGTTAATGGCGCACGACGAGAGGTATGTACCATTTTGGAGAGAGTGGATTGCGTACGCAACAACGATGAACGAACGTGGTCCTGATGAGGAGGAGAAGTAGGAGGAGGAGGAGGAAGAGGAGGAGGAAGAAGAGGAAAGAAGGGAAGGCCATGGCTTGTTTTGAGATTTTTAGCATTTTTATGTGAAAAATGCAGATTCCCCTTATTTACAGATTGAGTCGCTTCATGTACAGAATCAAGCCTGTTTGTGTGCGCTTTTGGGACGCAATATAGTTGAGACTCTTGAGAGGTCCTAAGCGAAAAACTTACGTAGCCCATTGTTTGTTGTAATTAGACTAATACAGATTCCTTTTTTTATTGGAACTTCAAATTTTGGATTAGACAGATACCGCCAGTCTCTACTGCTCCTTATATATTACAGAAGTTCTTTATAGGGTTTGAGGTCTATCAGCGCTGCCTTCGGCTCCGACCTGTTGAGGCTTCGATGACCGGCCTCCAAACAACTTTGCAAAAAAGTCTGCAATCCACTGAATAAATCGAGCAAACCAGTTGACAGACTCAGCACTTCCGCCAGCCGTGGCGGGTTCTTCAGCCCTAGTGGGCGCTTCAACTCTAGTGGGAGCTTCAACCCTAGTGGGCGCTTCAACCATAGTGGGCACTTCAGCCCTAGCGCTGGTAGCTCTCTGAGGCTCTCCCGTTTCTCTTGTTTCTCTTGTTTCTCTTGTTTCTCTTGTTTCGCTTGTTTCTCTTGTTTTTCCTGTTTCTCTTGTTTTTCCTGTTTCTCTCGTTTCTCTTACTACCTCAAGTCCCTTAGGCTTATCGGTTTCTTTGGTTTCATCCACTTTTGATCGGCCAGTTTCAGCCTCGCGAGTGTGAGAGGTTGTCACAGAATCGTGGGCAGCACGAGATGCCATGAGAGCGGCTCTGATTTCTTCGAGTTTGATGTCATCGGCTTTCATGGTCTCGGCTCTGATGGGATCGGTTCTGATGTACTCAAGTTTAGTAGAACCAGGATTAGTGGGATCGGAGATAAGCACTTCTACGGTTTTGCGCCCAGACACAGGTCGACTTAAAGAATCAGCAGTAGCCGGTACTTTCGAGCCAGAGGAGTACTTTGATGCACCGCCGGTACCAGGTCTGGAAGAAGACGAAGGCCGCGTTGGGACAACAAGAACATGATTGATGTTACCACTAGAGTCACTTCCTATAGTATATACGTAGTCAGTAAGCAGTCTTTCAAGTCAAGCAGGCAATGTTTCATTGCAAAAAGTTTACTACTGAGACGACCATCATTAGCCAAAAGCCACGCGCGGTCTACAACAAATTTGTACATGTAGTCCTGCTTGGGCATGAGGCTGTCGATAACACGGGAATACGAAGTACCGTTACCCGTATATTTCAAAGGAAGCTCCTTCCAGTTGGAAAATTCACCAGCAACTAAAATCGACGAATGGAGCTCGCCATCGTCGTAGGTGATAGTATGATGGGCCATGATGTGGTGTAGAGGAAAGAGGAAAGAGGAAAGAAAGAGAAGAAAAAAAAATTTAAAGGACCAACAAGACTTAAGAACTGGCAATTGGACCCTCACACGGTGTTTGTTGCCCTTGAGAAGCTTTGGAGATTGATTCAGGATTCGCTGGCTTCATTACAACAATTGACCCTATTCAGTGGCACTTGGACGCGAAGATATGAAGAAAAGTTCACCCTGACTAAGCCGCATACATGTGTCAAAATCCATTAAAAGGATTTAAACGATTCCTGTGTTTCGCTCGCTTCCATCACATTCAACATCATCAAAATGCCAAACGAAAACGTCAACATCGAGGAAGAGGGCACCTCTTTCTGGTCAAACGCAAAATGGCTTGTGGTAGGATGGGTTGGTCTAAATCTTGCCATGTGTATGTAACCCCATCTTGAACGGCTTACGTCTTCTAACCCTTTTTTAGCCCAATTTGCAGGCAAGTCTGATACCGCCGTCGCCCCTCTTGAGGATGGCCAGAATGCAACTGCAGCAGTACCACTTGGTCAGACTGTTGTGGCCGAACAAGTTGAACCCAGATGGCTCAAGGATACTTTGCTTGACCTTCATGTTTATGTTTCTGATGTTGAAGATCCTGCATCAGTTGCTTTAGATGAGCCCGTGCTGGTTGAGGAGAGCTTTTCACTCGGCGAAGAATTTGATGAAATTGTCAAGGTAAACGTACCTATCCAGGGCGATGAATTTGTGGCTGGCAACAAGACTATTTTTGCTCACTTATTTTTGAGTGAGCAAGGAAAGCCGTGGAGACAGGATCAGGAAGGATTTGATGCTGACAAGGCATCCGTGGCTACCAGAGAGCTCACCCGCCACATGGGCGCTCGGAAGAAGGTTGTTAAGAAGCATCTGCTAGCCAACTCCGACCCGCTACTCGCGGAAGATGCGGAGGAAGCTGACGAAGAAACTTCCGAGCTACTGGCAGTTCCTCATTTCCATCCTAATATCACCATTGGTCTAGTCAAATTACTACAGCCCCTGAAGGTTGATAGCAGCACCCCATGGTTTTCAAATTTCAACCGGGTTCCAAGCAATTCATCCCAATTCTTTCCTGCCGTCTACGTGAACCGGTTTTGGCAGCTTGACGGCCATTACCAAAAGATTAACTCGACAACCAATGTCTTGCCTCTCAGTATTGAAATTTACACGATGAGTGGTATGAAATTCCAAATGTATGCTGGTTTGGACATGCAAAAGCAAGCGCAGGGTGCCGCTCCGGGCGAAATGGACAAGATCAAGGAGATTTTGCTTGACTCTAATCCCTATCTGCTGGGCATTACTATTTTTGTGTCACTTTTACATACAGTGTTTGAAATGCTGGCATTCAAGAGTGACATTTCTCACTGGCGGCAGAAGAAGGACACCATTGGTGTAAGTGTACGAACCATTATTGCCAATGTTGTTATGCAGACGATTATTCTGCTGTACTTGCTTGATAACAATGACAACACCAGTTACATGATTTTGTTTGGACAGGCTAGTGGAATTCTGATTGAGGCATGGAAGGTAACCAAGGTGGTGGACATTAAGTGGGTTAATGGCAAACTTGTGATTACCGACAAGCACGAGCTTACAGACATTGAACAAAAGACCAAGGAGTATGATGAGATTGTGTTTCGATACATGTACATGGGATCAGTTCCATTGATTCTCGCTTACGCGGGATACGCACTTGTGTATCTTACGCACAAGTCCTGGTACAGCTTTATCATTTCGACGTTGGTGGGTAGTGTGTATGCTTACGGATTCTTGATGCTGGTTCCCAGTATTTACATTAACTACCGTCTCAAGAGCGTTGCGCACATGCCGCGCAAGGCCATGGTGTACAAGTTTTTGAATACGTTCATTGACGACTTGTTTGCGTTTGTAATCAAGATGCCGCTGCTGCACCGACTGGCAACGCTTCGAGACGATGTGATTTTTGTCATTTACATTTACCAGACGTGGTTGTACAGGGTTGACTACAGCCGAGTGAATGAGTTTGGACAGGGTGGAGAGGAGGAGGAGGAGGGAACGAAGGGGATTGAGGGGACGAAGGAGACCAAGGGGACGAAGGAGACGAAGGAGACCAAGGAGTCTGTGAAGGATAAGAAAAACAAATAAGGGAATAATAATATATATTACGGTATAGACGAGAAGTTTAATGATGGCCAATTGAATTTAATGTACAGTACGTAGTAGGTACTAGGTAGTACCGTTTATTTGGGAATACCGGTAAAAACAGAAACTGAATCGAACGATCGAGCGTTTCAAAGCCAAAATAAGAATTACAGTTACAGACTTGTAGTAAAAAAGAGACAATTTTGATCCAGTTTAGGCCAGAGCCCGTTGAACACAAAGAGTGGTGGAATGAAACTAGACTAGTAGATTCGAAGTGAATATTTATATATTTCCATGGGGACAGTTGTTATGTGGTAGTTACTACGTAGACTACCGGTAGTCTAGTTACTAGTTAGTTGTAATCAAGATTTCAGGAATGCTAAAGTTTCAAACAAAAGCAACGAGTAATATGTTGTGCAACAGTATAGCAACAGCAGGACAACAGCAGGACAACAACAACAACAGCTAGCACACATCGATTGTTGTTATGATCTATTCAAAGTAACGATAGTTCAATCTAAAAGGATTTATCCAACGATCGCTAGAGAGAGAGCTAAGCTTCAATAATTGTTGTCAACTATTTATGCTGCATAAACAGAGCAAACCTTAAATTAAATATTCTAGACTAATCGACATGAATAGAAACATGAACGCATAAATAACTCTATCGCTCACTTTCTCTCTCGCTCACTTTCTCTCTTTCCTTCTTCTTTCTTTCCTTCTTTTCTCTCGATAACTTTCGCTTATTTCCTTTTGCTTCTTCAACTTGATAAATTAAATTTCTGCTGAATTATTTCATCACCACCACCAAAACCACCACCAAAACTTTCTGTACTTTCTACTTTGTATTCTGCTCTACTGCTGCTACTGCTGCTACTGCATCCTCTGTGTGCTACTACGTACTGCTCCTGCTCCTGCTGTTGTTCATTGATCCGGATCACTCTAAAAATCAGTTACGTACCGCAATCTTTTTTTACCTTTTTTTTTTTTTTTTTTTTTATATTAGTACTCTTTTTCATTTCTCTCTTTCATTTCTCTCTTTCATTCCTCTCTTTCATTCCTTCCACCTACCACCCATCTACCACCCGTGCACCTCCCACCTACCACACCTCTCCATGTCTCTTGCCGTTCGTTTTTAAATCGCTACTCTCTCCCTGTCCCCTTTCATTCCGCTGCAAGGCCTTGAAATGTTCCTAAGCTTTTTTCTTCTCGCTACTTCTTTTCTGGCTGCTCTCGCTCACGCCATTGACCTCTGTTCATCTGACTCCACTGGTATCTCTAGCACCCTCAACGTCAGCACCTTCCAGTCAAATGGCCTCTGCACAGACCACTGTGCCGACTATGCATACGCAATCCTCCTAGACAAGGAGTGCTGGTGCTCAGACTACACGCCCTCCTCAACTGTATCCACCTCTGACTGTTCGGATGCATGTCCAGTAAGTACTCACTTTCATTGATTCACCAATTCACAACATGCTAACAAATACAATAGGGATACCCGAGCGATCTCTGCGGAAACTCTAGTGACGGCTACTACGCTTACATTCTGCTAGGCTCTCCCAGTGGTACCGCCTCCTCCTCTGATACTGCATCATCAACTTCCTCCCAAGATTCTACCACTACATCCTCTACACACACTTCCACTTCAACAAAGTCCTCTTCCACGACATCCTCTTCCACAACTTCCTCCTCCACATCGACTTCAACCTCCTCTACGAGCTCCTCTACGAGCTCCTCTACCAGTTCAAGCACTCATTCTTCAACTACATCCTCCTCGTCTTCAACTTCAACCTCATCCTCTTCCACATCCTCTTCCACGTCTTCCACATCTTCTTCCTCCTCGTCTCATACGACTACGTCATCATCCCCTGCAGTCACTTTGTCTGTTATTACTGTCACTGGAGTAGCTGAGACCCTTACGATCACTCGCAGCACCTCTGCGGCTTCTCCCAGTGCCGAAGATACGCTTTCAACCCAGACGTCCAGCCAAGCTACAGCCACAGGAACAGCTGTACCGGCTGTTTCCAAATCATCGGGGAACTCATTTTTCAACAACAAGGGTGCAGTTGCAGGAGTATTTACCGTAGTGGGGCTAGTAATTGTTGGCCTGGCCGCTCTCCTTATTGTGTTTCTTTATAAAAAGCGACGCAACGAGGAAGAAAAGGACCTGGCAGGCGGTCCAGGCAGTGGAGCAGGATCTCCGAGCCCGTTTAGCGACCGCAAAGCGACCAACCTCAGCTTGGGCGGCGGAGCAGGGATATTTGCTGGAGGAACAGCTGCTGGAGGAGCGGCAGCATTAGGCAGTGCGGGCGGTGTGGCTGCAGCTGCAGCTGCATCTGAAAAGGGTCAGTTTGACGACTCCCACCATGCCATTGTGCCTATAGAGGTGGACCAGCGTTTAGATCCTGGAAAGGTTTACATGCGCTGGGACCTTAACGACTCGCGGCATAGTCTGCAAGACGACCACGACTATTCAAGAAAAGTGCTAAGGGTAACGAATCCTGATGGCCGGTAAAGTGGGTCGCGCGCAACCACAAACAAAAAAAAAAAAAAAAAAGACCTTGATTAACCAATTAAAACAAACTTTCATTCCTTTTCCTCATGCGACGAACTTTAATTTTGCCCATGCTCGTTACAAAAATCATTTTGCGAATTGACTATTATTATAACTACTAGACTACACTCATTCTTTTCGTTTTTGTTTTTTGCTCCTTTTTCATTTTGCTGCTACTCATATTTATCTAGTCTATTCAATTTTTTGTTCGTCCTTTTTTGTTGTTTTGTTGCTTTGAAAAAGGGAAAAGTTTCCAGAATCGATAACAAGGTGAACAGATGCGCCGGTGGAAGACGAATAATGAGTAAATATGAAACCGCCCTCCTGCTGTGAGCGTTAACGATTGCCATTGTATTTGAACGCGTCGCCCTGTGTAGGGGTTGCCCAGCAATTTTGTATATGTTTTTATCTCATTGAAGCCTAGAGAGCAGTAGACTACTTGTGTCATTGCCCAAAAACATCTGACATGATTGAAATATATATTTTATATGATCTAGATAGTCCAGACTTTGGGGCCCGGGCTTAGGGTAAGACTATAGTTTACCAGCATACTGTCATACTGAATATATAATAGTCTGGTAACTCTCTGGTTGATAGAGTCTATACCACTAGACTAGTCGACTCTAGAGCTCTAGAGATACTGCAGTACGAGAATATTGGGGGGAATATTAGGAGGGGGTTTCGAATTCACACAGCTGCAAATGGGCCGGGATTTATGCGAAGCTTTAAAATTTAAGGCCAAAAGACTAAAAGACTAAAAAGCTTCGTAAGGAGAGTTTCGTAAGGAGAGCTTCGTAAGGACTCAGTAAAGCTTCGTAAAGAGAATTTCAATTTAAAGGGGAAATGTCATATGTCCGTGACAGTGACACCGTACGTGTAGTCTAGTCACTGTAGTGCGTGTACTACGACGTGTAGCTGGGTTATATACTGTATGTATTTACGGATGTCGGACTGCAGTATAACGGAATATACTGGTATTCAAATTTTGCTAGCTAAGTAGAGTCTTAGTAGAGTAGACTCTCAGTATAGTATAGAGTAGGGTATAGTCTAAATACAGTAGAGTAGAGTCTAAGTACGGTAGAGCCGACTACGTACACGTCGTACAGTATACCGGGTAGTATACATGCAGTACTTCTACTGACCAGCTCGAAATACAGCTGTACAGTTACTACAGTACACTGAGTACGTACACTGAGTACGGTATCTGAAAAGAAAGGATGGTAAGGAAAGGGTGGTAAAGAAAGGGTGCCATGGTAAGGAAAGGGATATCCCAAATATATTCGTAAGGTAGCTAGATATATTATAACTCCGACTGTCCGACATGTGCACGAAAAAAAAAACTTTGATTCAGTATACACGGGCCGGTATAGTTTACAATTACAATTACAGTACAGTACGTATATACCGGTACCGGTCGCTGGACTCGATCGCTGGCCATGGTCGATTAAGCCTGTGTGTATACCCCGGTAGACCCTCTCTTGAATTCATTAATCTAGATATCGACTACGTACTGTGCATGCTGTATTTAGGGCTAGCTGGACTACATACTGTACACTGACTCACTGAGTACTACACTCTACTACACCAGCTGCAGTACAGTATGTTCAAGACTCTTACAGCTAGACTCTAGCTGTCTATCTCGACTTACAAACCGAACAGGATTGTGATTGTGATAGTGATAAGTTGGCGGAAACTAAACTACGTACTGTACAGTATAGTGGAAAAGTTTATGGTTTACCGGTATATACGTAGTCGGTCCACCGGGTCCGGTACGTACGTACTGGGCCCGGGTATGTAGACCTTATACGTACGTACGACGAGACTTTTTTAACTTTTTTTTTTAAATTTTTTTTTTTTGTC
>JAJMKT010000587.1:0-10783 GCA_030563985.1 Geotrichum restrictum
AAGGGCTGTGAGTAGTCAAAGTGAGTGGGAAGGACTGAGAGTAGTCGAGGCAGGGGGAAGTGAAAGGGAGCTGCAGGGATGGTAGGGTGGCCTTTCAACTATGAGGTGGAATATTTCAAAGGTACAAATGCCTAATAAAAAAAAAAAAAAAAAAAAAAAAAAAAAAAAAAAAAAAAAAAAAAAAAAAAAAAAAAAAAAAAAAAAAAAAAAAAAAAAAAAGAGAAAGCCCTTTAAATTTATTTTTGTTACTATTTATTGAGCCTTCTTCTTTGAGGTTTTTTCAATTTCTTTCAATAAGTAGCTATACGTAGGAGAAGATGCAGTAGTAGTAGCTTTACCTTGTCAATGTTTATGTTCTGGCCAAGAGTGACGACTAGTTTGTCAGGGTGAGGCTGTGGCAAGCCGCATCGCAAGCCGCAAGCCGCACCTCATCAGTCAAGGTGTTTGGCATTTTGCTCTCCCAATACGTAATGTCTCCAAAAAGAAGTCAAAAACAAACTTCTAGTCACAACTGTTAGGATTTTGGGTATTAGGGTTAGTTCAACACCACCATAAGTCCTTTATTGTTGGTTGGGTGTTGTCTTCCTCCTTACACTCATTATTACTACTCAGAGCACGCGTTAGCTATTTCATGCTAACAGATAGTCCTCCTCCCTTTACAGTCCATTCTCCTGGTTCAATATACGCCTAGATCAAACAACAACAACTTTTTTCCCACATAAAATTTGAGTCAAAAAACTATGACATGCAAAATAATCGTGCGCCAGAATGAGATGTAAGGGTTTTCACATACATTTTGATAAATATTTTCTAATTTTTTTAATATTAAATTTTTGTCTCGCACACGTGATGGATATTGATTAATTATAATTAATGAAAAATATGTTAAAAAAAAGGTACAGATTAATCCTTTTATTATTAAATTTATAGAACTTATTATGTCACTTTGTCCTTTGGACTTCTCCATCAATTACAGATCAACTACTGACCCTCTGGAATTACGTCCTGTAACGTAAAGTTATCATATAAATCCGATACGTTCTTCCTACTCGTTCTGTCCATATGCTCTTTGATTTTGTCAAAGCAATGCTCTAGCGATAAGCCTTTCTCTAGCGCTAGTTCAATGACAATGCATACACCCTTTCGCCTATTAAGGGCGCGTGAGAATCTTTTTGAAGTACTTGGGGAAGCCGTTGTCGTCCTCCACTTGGGGCCCTCCTTTTCTAAGTCTCGAATAGACTTTCCACCCTCCTCATGGGGAGCCGTGTATTCATGCCATATTGCCGCTACTGTTTTTGGTGCTTTAAGTAGAACAATGCCGTTAAATTCCCTAAAGCATACCTGGTTCGGCTCGGTGCTGCCTTCGCATTCATGTCTGATCTGGGGGCTGTGAGTAACCTGGGAGCTGTGACTGAACTGTGTCCTCTCTTCTAGTGCGGCTAAACTCGAAGTCCTTTCATCTTGCTTTTTTATCATTTCGTCATGCTTTTTTACCATTTCATCTTGCTTTCTCATGATAGAACGATACGAACTCACGAATTCCTTCATTGCATCCACCAGGGAAACATCTTTCTGCCACAAAGGCCTTCCTGCTTCAGCTCGTGCCATTTCCGTATAAACTTCATCTTGATTAGAACAAAAAGAAATATTCTTCCTTGCGAAAGAACCCTGTATTTAAAGCAGGAAGGGAATCAACAATTTCAGGGTGCATTTCATGGAAGAATTTTCGGCCTTGAATGACAACTTTAGAGACAAGCCGAAATATTTGAACCATATCCTTCATCATAGGTTCAAGATCGTTAATCTCTTTCGGTGATTCCTTATTATCCGGATCAACAATAAGTTGGGAAAGTGTATTTGCGTCATATGCCCTATAGTATCGGCCCATACATGGAATAAGGCTATCGATCAATTCAGAACTAGGAACAACTTCGTTGCATTTCATATTGGACCCATTTTTGGTAAAACCAGCCATAAATCGAGATACTTCATCGATGGTGACTCCTTTAGCATCTAGTTTTTGTGATCCAGCCGTCTACCACAGTGCGTAGTGTGATCAGCAGAAATACCCAGCGCTTTTAAAGTCTTCATGATATAAGTCTAATGATAATCATGAGTAGTTTCTGAGAAGTTTCCAATTGACATAGCCGTAACGGTTTGACATATCTAAAACTTCCCTATTAATAACGAATTTGAGCTAGAGCCATTTCCTCTAGTATCGCAGTAGACGCTCGGGCATCTGGAGGGTTCGGGCGGAGACTGTATAGCCAGTGGCCGTTAGACAAGATGCCAAGGATATTAATATAGATGAATAGTTACAGTGAGGACATTTTGTTTAAATCTTGTATAATAAATGGATAAAGGAAGAAAAAAATCTGAGCCTGCCGGCGGCGTGTAAAAAAAATCATTTTTAATTTAGTCGCATAGACTACGAATCGCCAGGGACCAGCCAAAACACGTGAAGACAAGAATTTTATTGACTTTTTTAAATCAATATTGAAAATTTCGAACCTAGGCTCCCAACATGCCCTACCTACCGGCACTTCAACAGGTCTAAACCCTAGACCCAAAAACTATGGTCCCAGAGTCCAGACCTACACGTAGTAGCCCTAACCCGATTGTGGAAGGTTAGGCGGCCAGTCAGAGGCCAGTTGTATACCCAGGGATTTACTCCTATGCAACACCGGCACCACTCACACTACACTAAGAACTCCACCCATTGGGAACTCCACCCATTGGGAACACTGCAAGACACTGAGAGCCATTGAGATTATCTACGTGAAGCACCAGGCAGTACTCGTTAGATGTAAGTACCAAGCCTCTATACGAGAGTCGCAACGTACCTCACACCTACGATACAGCCAACCTTGGTGTGGAACTCACGATACCCCATCCACTCTCAGACTTCGCAGCACAAACATACACCCTCTGGATCCTTAAGCGCTGAAAGTCATGTGATTCTAAATTGCTAGCTAGCTAGCTAACTTACCGGTATTAGCTAGCTATCTAAGGAGCAGCCGACTTACACGAATTCTAGCGGAGCACTGACAGAAATTCGTAATCTGGTAAGTTCTATAAATTTAATAATAAAAGGAGTTAATTGGGAATTGTTTTCCCAAATAAACCTTACTATCAGATGAATTCTGGTCTGAGTTACCCTGGGCGTTATTTCTAAAAAACGCGCGTAACAACTATTTTCCACGAACACCTCCCGTTTATGGATATCCTTCTCTATCTTGAAAGGCTGCGCTGTACATTGTCACTCACTTTGCCACAAATTTAATTTCTAGCCTCTACTGTTTGTCGCCCTGCATTTATATGTGACCTGCGCTGATACGGGTTCCCACATTGACAACTATCGATTTCTAAACCTGTGCTGAGCTATCGCCCAGCTATAGGGTTAGGCAAAAAAGCCTTAAACGTTACTTCGAAATGCTTGAATTATTGCCTTCGGAAGTCTTGCAACGGATTTTTCAAGATGTGCTTTACCCCGTCAATTGTTTGGGTCACTATTTACATCTAGATGAAGGCTGGCAATGGAACCAGCAAGATGGACTCAACCTTTCAGCAACTTGTAAAATTCTGCGACAGCTTCTCGCTCCGAGGCTATGGCAAAACACATTTCTCAATGCTAGTGATTCTGGAGACAATGAAGAAAAATTACCTTGGGGCTATAGGCTTTTCTCAAAGCCAGTACATCCCGATTCTACAAACGCTACCTCATTTTTTAACTGTTGGATAGGGAAGAAAAATTTGCAGGCTTACAGGAGGCATAAATATGATCCTAACCGCGACATGGTTCCTCTTCCTAATCAGCTCAACTCTATGGACTCGGCTTTCACATATATCAAAGTTTTCAAATTTGACACTTATGATGCGAGAAATACGTGGTGTCATAGCTCTTTTCCCCATTCCTATCGTCTGGATGGTTACTTGCTTGCACTTAATTGGGTGAACCCCCAGACGATGCCCAATTTAGAACTTTTGATATTCAATATTATTCTAGATGAAGTAACAGACGAAGCACACACTGAGCTTGGCAGAGTTTTGGGAACGTTCAAAAACAAGATTGGTCTTCGTTTAACTCCATTTTCTCAGCCACGTATCCGAAGTGATAACCTTAATCCTCTCGAGTTTGACTGGATATGTCGTTTAGGGCTTTCCCCATTTGTGGTTGATATCAGCTTGCGGTACACTGAATGTGTTGGGAAGAAAAGTTCACTTCGATTAGTGAATCTTCAAGCACTTAGATTAACCCACTATGATTCATATGGGATTTATCTCCATGATATGAAGACTGCTCTTTCGCTCATTACAGCAGCACCTATCACATACCTAGATTTATCGCGTGTGTCGTCAGACGGCGCAAAATTCAACTGGATTCCGCCAACTGTCAAAGTTTTTCTATGCAACGCCAGCTTTACAATGCCTCCGAAAATCGAAAAGGAGCAATATGAAGTTTTCGATAATGTGTCTTCTCTAACAATAGACTCTCGTTATGGCAGGCCTCCTATTCCTTCCAATGACAAATTTTACTTTCGGAAGTTGGCAGAGCTTCAAGTTCTTCTCTGCGAAGAGACTTCTAATGGTCCGTCATGCGCTTATATTCAAGTAATTTGCAACCTTATGCATGCAAGCAGGAAAACTCTTGTAGGACTGAAAATCGATCCTCTTTACCCAGAAGAATTCACTCTTATTTCAAATCATTTCGAGCTGCTCGAGACTCTTGAATACCGCTTACTCTTATCATATCAAAATCGAAACAACACGAAATTTATCTCTAGTACAATGTCAAAATGGGGACCAAACCTGCGCAAACTCAGCTATCAAGTTAAATTTCTTGAAGATCCAGAGTTGATTCATGACTATAATGGTGCGCCTTATGTTGTTAGCAGGAAAAGGGCTGGATCTCGGGTATACATTGACTACAAGGAATTGCGCTCCCAAGTATTGAAACACCCGAACCTTCAGTTTAATGCTGTTCATTTCCTGTTTTCATATTGCCACACCATGTCCGAATCCGACTGGTTTTACGATACGTTTTACCTCGCTGGAGAAAGGGAAATTTTCGCTTATAAGGACTTTTGTAAATGTGTCAGTTCAAAGCTGTTTATAGACAGGACCGACGACGACGATCTCTGTCACGAACTATCTTCCCCCCATAACTTTATATTTATGGACTTCGTCAAGTTGAGGGCCCTTATCAATGAGGCGGAGTTAAATAAATCTTCTGGAGCAGTTCAACCATGAGCTGTGCAATTATATGGCCTTCCAGAGGGCCAGCAAAATGTCTTTCTAGGGCAAGCCTAAAACATGCTGCCGTATGGTCAAGTTTATAGTACTCTAAAATCCAAGCATCTATTTTCTTGTGTTGTTAATTTTTAGCACTTTAAGTAAAGTGTGTTTATATTTGATGAGTGAAGATATCAACTTCTCTTTCCTCACTCTCAATGTATTGTATATGATTCTTAGTGTTCGTAAAGTGCCATCTAGCTCTGTATCCCGACATGCAAAACGATAAGTCTTTCATCAACATACCAGCCTCGTATTCCGACGTCATGGCCCCGATGTTTCTCAACGCTTTCTCCGACCTGGGGCGCATCAATCCGCCTGGTGAATTCCGTAAAATGGGACTTGGAGTAGTTCATGAAAGGAAGGATGAAAGGAAGGAGAAGAGGTTCAGTTCAGGAGGAATTGAGGATGGGTTAATGACAGGTGGTTGCGAATGAGCTCGAAGAGCTTTGTGGAGCTTGGGGACAAGAGGGTGAAGGAACCATGCTTTTTCCCAAAAGGCCTGGGTACGTAAGATGTGAGATAACGCAAATCATGTAGTCTAGTCTAGGCTTTCGGGTGTGATACCCATCATATTCTAATCATTATTTTCTGAATTAATTATATCAAATCACACCGTCAATCATATCTGAACAGCTTTCAATATGAGCGGCACGTCAAAATTGTTGAACAAGTTGTTTAAAACTTATCCTCTTATCTCACTGCTTACTTTCTTTTTTTTGGCGTCACTTACCAGTATGAGAAATTATCTCAGCGTTGTATCACATCAATACTGTATACGCTACTGAGTCGCGCCTGACTGAGCTGCCGCAGCTGCGTCGCGTTGAGAGAATACTCCATTTCTGATTAGTATAGTAGAAAATGTAGACTGTGATAGGTTTGGTATATTCAAGTCCTCGCGAATCGTTGTTAAAAGCTCTGTATTTGTCATCTGAGGATTTGAGCGAGCGTAGTTGAAAATATATTCTTTTTCGCTTAGAGACAGCGGAGCTGTACGGCGTATTGTTTGGAATGGATACTGTTTTGGCATGACTTGGAAAGTGGTGCTAGTCTCAAAGTTGTTGGATGAAGAAAAAAGTATTTAAATGGAAGGATAATTGTGCTCTTTATATAAGTTTCTTCGTTAACGCAAGACGGATGTGTGCTACTCATTCAGTGCGCGCGACACCGGGTAGCCCTAGGTGCACAGAGCATGTGTTAGATATGCGGCCGACGTAGACTACTGTAATTATCGTTCTAGACATTTTCTTTTTCCGTACAGGTGCACTCAATTGGTTCAACGTGGGATGTCGAAGTGTTGGTTATTTTCTTTCTAGATTTTTTAAGAGGCATTGCTCAGGTTGATCAGGAAGTAAATAATAAAAGGAATAAGTAGTTCAAGAGAAGTGTGTTGACGAGATGTTCAAAAAATGTTGATATCGATGTTGAGGTCAAGAAGCCACAAAAAATTCTGTGTGAAAAGCTCAGGACTTGGTTTCCCTCAAAACAATTCGCATTCCAATCTTTCTCAAATCAGATACTAATCATTAAAACGACAATTTTGGGTGGCTGCACCAAGAGAGGGTCAACTTACTCGGTCTGCGGAGACTAGAGCTCTGCGCCAAAACACGAAATTCTCAAACTCCCAACCAACGCGAAATAGAACAAGCCTTGCACCAAAAAAAACTCTGAAGAAATCAAAAAAAAATAATAATGAATGAACACTTACTTCAGGTCGTCTTTGAACAGCGACAATCAAAGGAAGTTCTTTCTATATTGTCATAGCCATATAGTAAGTAGGCCTTACTCATGGTGACTGACATAACCCGTAGGATGATCATTACGTAAGCAAGATCCGCGGGTAAAATAGAAGTCAAGGATTCAGCGAAGGTTCCATACCGTATAACGTATAAGTACTCTCAGGGAGCATAGCTAGGTAAGGAAGGGTTAATCCGACCTTGTCATACTTTAGGTGTTATAGAAAGAACTTGCCCTTCTGTTAGGAGAACCGGCGATCCGATATACTCGCAGAGAGAGAGTGAGGCTTGCACTGTTAGGAGGTATGGTAAATGAGAAGGCTCACACAGGATAAATGGTTAATGGATCATAACTGATGCACAATGATTCGGAGAAGACACTGAGAGACATCAGAGCTGCGATGACGGAATGCAAAGCTGATATGTTGATGAGGAAATTATCGGTCTGCATGGCGAGAGACAGAGCCAGATGGCCCTTTACGAACACTAAGAACCCTATACAATTTTTTTTCCTTATTCGGCTCAAAGCCGTCTTAGTGAATATACCTTGGGGAACTTACAGTAAGAATTTTTTTTGGATCTGCGCGTGAAGTTCCCTAATTGGGAAGATGGCCAATGGCAAGGCGTAGGTCACGTGCACTAGTATGAGATCGATCGATCGATTCGAATTTCATTAATTAGCCCAGGGAACTCAACGTTTTTTTTGATCTGCGCGTGCAGTTCCTAAAAAAATTCCCAAGTTCCCCAAGGTATAGACTATTGTTACGCTCAATACACTAAATAACCTTACTAAGGCCTGCATGGCCCAACCTCCAGCTTGCCAGCTCCGCTGGCCAGCCTCTCCATATATTATATAATACGAACTATCCCTAACTACCTGTGCTTCAGGGTAGCTCGGTCCTCAGGACCGTCTATATAAAGCACTAGAACTTCCTGTCTATTTCAACTCCTCAAGTTTCATTTACAAAGGCTGCGACTATCTAACTGAGAGTCACATCTTAGTATGATGGTCTAGAGGCATGTTGCAATAACCGGAAGCGTTCTTACCCTAATCCCCCGGGAGAAGACCAGCGCAGAGCGCTGGTCTTCTCCCTTCTCTTTGGATCAGCCTTGCTTACGTAAGTGCTGACTCTACTATTACTGCAAGCCCTGGATAGAGGTAATTAGGCCAAAGGTTGTTACACTATTCACTAAGACAGCTTTGAGCCAAATTATTTGTCTTGAATTTATGAATTTTTAGCACTTTCAGTGTAGTATGTAGAACAATACATTGAGAGTGAGGAAAGAGAAGTTGATATCTTCACATGCTCAGTGCACCTACCCAGGGCTACCCGGTATCGCACGCACTGAATGAACGACAAACCGTAATACGATGGATTGGATGGAGCACATCCTTCTTGCGTTAACGAAGAAACTTATATAAAGAGCACAATCATCCCTCCCATTCGAATACTTTTTCTTTCTTGATTAACCAAACATACAACCAGTATCACTTTCAAAGCCATGCCGCAAAATTGTTCACGGGCCAATGATTTATCTGGAAGATGGCCTGACACTACAGAGGACGAAGAATATATTTTCAACTACGCTCGCATAAATCCTCAGATGACAGATACAGAGCATTTAACAAAAACTCGCGCGAAACTTTGTAGACCATACCTACCATGGGTTTTACTTTATAGCGTACTAATCAATAATGAATTACGTTTTGATTCACCATGTATGAAGTGACGTAACGATGAGATCATTTATCATATTGGTAAGTGACACAAAAAAGAAGAAAGTAAGCAGTGAGATAAGAGGATAAGTTTTGAACAATTTGTTCAACAATTTTGACTTGCCGCTCATATTGAAAGCTGTTCAGATATGATTGACGGTGATTTGATATAATTCAGAAAATAATGATTAGAATATGATGGGTATCACACCTGAAACCCTACATGATCTGCGCATCTCACATCGTACGCACCACCCTTTTGGAAAAAGCATGATTTCTCCACAATTTCCCTCCTCGTCCCCAAGCTCCACAAAGCTCTCCGAGCCTTTTCGCAACCGCATGTCATTTATCTACCTTCTATCTCTCCTCTGATCTCTACTTCACACCCTCCCTCCTGAACTTCTTCTTTTTTGCTACATCTTCATCATTCCTTTCGACAACTGATCCAGTCCCATTCTACTGAGCATGCCAACTCTGTCTTCGATTTATTTGTCGCCTTCCTTAAACCGCCATTTTTTTTTTCTTACCAAGCACGTAGTGTTAGTACTACTGGCTACGAGCGACCAATAGAAATTGATAGTAGATGGAGATAAGTTATTCAATAACTAAAAAAATTCAGTAGTAGACAAAAAGATAAAAATATAGATATATAAATAAAAATTAAAAGCCGCTGAAACGGAATATTTACTCCAGACGCTGGTATATACCATCTTTGGATTTTGAAATGAAATGAAAAGCAGTATGCAGGTTTTCCTTCATTGATTTCTTGAGTCCCACACGCAAGTATGACTCCTTGCGTTTGAACTGACGTTCATGGGATAGTAGTGACATCTCTTCAATCAGTGCGTATTCAATCCACGCCTTTTCATTTGGGTACTGCTCTAAAGCCTCGTCAAGTGTCAAAGAGAAGAGTAACAGTTTGAGTAATGATTTTTTGGTAAAAACAGTGCTACTACCGCTGTTGTTACTGCCACAGTTGACAAGAGTATTTTGTTGGCTTTCATAAGAGATTTGTGAAAGCAGCGTCAAAGAAGTTGTGTGCAATGACGCGTAATCTGGATTGGGTATCTTGGGAGTCATCTCTTGGGTGGAGATGCCAGCTGATTGGAACATATCAGCGTAGGCGGAATAGAACTTGTTGGTGTCTTGAGTGTTACACATTGTATTAAGGTCAATTATTGTACTGTAGTTGAAAATTCTAAAAATGAGAAGTCCGAAATCAGCTATGGGATAGAGATAATTTTAGAAGATAGAAACAAGGGGCCATGAGCTCCTATTTATGTTGTTTGGAAAGACTGACAAACAAATACTGTCCTTCCGCTTTCGATAATTGTACACAACAACTGTTCGATATGTGTTGTGCAACTTCCTTAACCAGTGCTGGAAGCTAACATACAGTACTCCAGACTGGGACAAAACCGTCAATATCATGAATATCCTATACTGTCCTTCCACCTTCGATAGGTGGACAAAGAAACTGTTTGATATGGGCGGTGCAACTTCCTTAACTAGAGCTGGAATTTAACATACTCCTCTCTAGATTAGGACAAAACTGTCATAAATAGCCTACTCTAGCAAGTCTAATTAAGTTGATTGTGCTTACACTACACCGGAATAGACCAAAATATAAGCAATTGAGTTTTTACTTAAATAGACAACGTCAGTAGACTAGAAGTGGCACTAGAGATCACTAATCACAGTGGACCAATTCCTCAGTGAAGCTACGCCAGAATAATCGCGCTCGCCCTTCACAGCTGGTGAATAACTCTAAGAGAAAACAAGTAGTTTAAACAATCACACTTCACCACCCGTTCTACAATCAAGATATATGCCTTAACACAAAGTATGATTGATGCAAAAGAAAATTGTCTGGCACAATGTACAAGAAGCAAAGATTTAGATCTAAGCTTTATAAAAAGATGGTTGTGAATTTACGCAGGTACGCGTTTAATTATTAACGCGTCAACACGTGCACGTTACGCGTTTACGCAGATTTGTCAAACATAAAAACAAAACCTTCCGAAAAAAAAAAAAAAAA
>JAJMKT010000588.1:0-10627 GCA_030563985.1 Geotrichum restrictum
GCCATAATGGCACCGACTCCGGTTCCAACCATTGCCCCAGCCCCAGCCCCAGTCCTAGCCCCGTTAGCGGTGGCTGTCGCAAATGCGTCACCAGAAGTAGTACTAGGCACCGGTGTAACATATGTTGTTGAATTGGTGGGATCGCTAATAATGCTGGCAGTAGAACTTGTCACAACAATGTGATGACATCCTTTAGTACCGTGACAAGACGTATAAGTGAGGGTAGCGATGGAACTTGATTTTTTAGAAATAGAACCAACAAAACTACCGCTGGTGGTGGTGGTGGTGGTGATAGTGGTGATAGTGCCATTTACAGGAGGGACAACAACAGATGTGGCTGACATAGAGTGATGCACCTTTGAGCACTTCTTCTTGTGGCAAACAGTGGTAGTAAACGTATTGCTCCCAATGGTGCTGTTGTAGTAGACTGAAGAAGAAGAAATGGGCGCAACAACAGATGTTATGGGTGATGATGACACAGAGGATGTTGTGTTTTGTGTAGCGGTCACGGATTCTGTTACTACTGCAGGGCAGAGGCTGGTGGTGGTGGTGGTGATGCTGTGACACCCTTTACGGCGGTGACACGAGGTGTAAGTGTATGTGCTGGTGATGTATACTGTGTTGGTGGACAGCACCTCGCTTGTGACGTACTGAACAGCTGTCGTATTATTATTATAAAACGATGACGAGAACGCGGGGGTAACGGATGGTTTTATTTGAGTAGTTGATTCTGTGATATTTTGTGTGGTGGAGGTAACAATGCTGCTTGGTTCAGCGGTGGAGGTAACAATTCTGCTTGACTCAGCAGTGGAGGTAAAAATGCTGCTCGACTCAGCAGCGGAGGTAGAAATGCTGCTTGGCTCAGCAATGGAGGTAACAATGCTGCTTGGCTCGGCAATGGAGGTAACAATGCTGCTTGGCTCGGCAATGGAGGTAACAATGCTGCTTGGCTCGGCAATGGAAGTAACAATGCTGCTTGACTCATCGACGGTGGTGGTGCTGTAGGGGCAACTGGTAACAGTAACCTCTGAACAATCGTTATCGCTGCATGAAGTGAGTGTCACAGTCTGGGTTGACATGATATCAGTTGTCTCATAAAAAGATGTGGATATCAAATTGGTTGTTGCGGTGGAGTTGAGGTCGTTGATCTCGGCTAGAACGGAGTTGCCAGCCAAGACGACGGCCAAAGTAAGATAGGATTTGGAAAGCATTGCTTTAGTTTTTTGGATATATATACTCCTGGTAGAGTAGGAATAGTGAGAAAACGAGTGAATATAGCTATTTAGCTAAAAAAAAAAACAAGAGTAATTGCGAGTTGTGCGGATTATAAACTTGCTTTTTTTCTTTTTCTTTTTCTTTTTTTTTTATCCTTTGAAGTGACTATCTGAAAGAAACACAATAGAACAGAAGGATTTTTAAAGTAGTAAAAGAGTGAAAAGAAAAAAAAAGTAAAAGAATGAAAAGAACGAAAGAAAAAAAAGAATAAAAGAATGACTGAAGGAAAGAAAAGAAACCACTAAAGAACGTTTTTTTTTTAGAGACAAGACATGAGAAATGAACGGTCTTATTTATACAACAATCAATTGTATGGCACAATATTGACAACAGAGTAAACGCCCGGCCCTATTTCAACATCTCAACTATCTAGGTGTTTTAAAATAAACGATTTATTTCCTTTTTTTTATTCACTAGCCTATAACACAAACATTAATGCGATGCCGGGTCTTTCTTATTTTAATTTCCTGCCCATGAACTTACGTATCCCATTGTTGTAATTGTAGACTAGTCTACTTAACGTAGCCCATGTTACGGACTCAATAGCTACAGTATGTCTAGATAAATCTCTCGACACAGATAAAAAACTAATAAGACTTTAGATCTGTTGAGTTTCGTGATCTTAGGTGGGGAGGATTTTTCTTGGTAATACTACACGAATACTGTTCTTTCACTAGTCTATATACAGTCCTGAAATTAAAATCTTCATGCTCTTTAAAAATTTTCCCAGCTGTGAAAATTTGAATTTATTTTTTAGCCCATGTATGCTCTTTACCAGAATACGTGCAGTTATATATACTCTATATCTATTCTGTGCCCATGATTTCACAACCTGTACACCATAGCTATATAAAGTACTATACAGTATAGTAGAGTATACTATATATCTACTCATAATTAAACAGCACTTTTTTTTTGGATTAGGTTTCCATCATTTACCCGTGATTGTTTTTTTTTTATTTGCTTCTTTTTCATGTCCTCTAAAACACACACACACCAAAAAAAAAGGGAACCTATTTCAATGCTAAATTACTAATGGTCTATGTACACGTTCTAGTTTAAGTTTATCTGGGGTCCCCGAAGTTCATGCTTGTCACATACAAGATGTGAAACCTATCTCACAATGTTTCAAACTATAGAAAAGTTCTTTCTCGCGCGCTTGCAACCGTAGCGCGGACTATAGAGGGGTATTAGAGGCTATGCCGCCATATGGCAATGCCATACTGTAGCTAAGTTTATGCAACTGCGTGGTACTAGGCTAATGTTGCCCAGTGCTATAATGCGGCTTTGTACAGTGTTTTGCATGCCTAATTGACGTAGACCAAAAAAAAAACCTCCATACATATAGCCTACTTGATAGTATATATATATACTATATAACCCTATTATTTTCTTGGTGTTATTATTTGTCTTGACCCTATTATACAGTAGTATTACAGTATATAAGAATTACTAGCTAGTATAATCAATAGACTGGTAGAAACTCAATACCAACTTCTAGAATATATTTTGTGCATTTTAGGTTTTACAACATCCGAGTTTATGCAAGGTTTCAGTTTAAATTTGGTACAGGCCGCGACCGGGTCTCTTGCGAGTTGTTAGTTGTGGTCTAACATACTCTACACAGATTCCACAGTAGACTGAGTAGACTAGTCTAACTAGGTTGACCGTCAACTTGACAGATTTTTGAAACTTGCTTATGGATAGACTAAGCTAGCAAGTAGCGTAACTAGACTATAGGCTAGATATGAGAAGAAAGAAAGAAAGAAAGAAAGAAATACGATAGTGATGTGTTCTAACGTCAGTGCCACTATATTACCTTCCACTTTACGCAGTGACAACTTTGGTCTACTCGCGGGTGAGCTCTGGTAGGTAAGAATATACCGTTCTAATCTTATACTGTACGGGTATTTGTTTTTATCAGGTTGATTCGTGAAGTACAACTTGTTTTGGTAGTGACATTGGATTTGAAAGCCAATCAATAGGAATATATTCAATAATTAATATTGTCCTTTGTATTGTTATCTGCTTATTATTTATGAATTGTTGTCACTCTTAGTATTTCCTGCGTTTAACTTCGTTGGTCTTCTTCCTCTACTTCATCTGTGTCACCAAAAAATTGTACCTGCTCCTTAACATTCTTGTAATTAATGCAATTTATAGTCATGCTTTTTCTAGCTAGCTAACTAGTCTAGTCGAATTTATTTCATAAATTTGGAGAGTTTATACCCTAAACTTATTGTATTCTTGGTAATTTGTGCGGCTCTTTTTAGAAAAAAAATGGAACACAAACTTAAAAAAATGATGAAGACCTGTACGTACTTACAGTTTAGTCCCCCATCTTCAACCACAAGTAATGGCATCACCAACCTCTAGGACTAATTAATGACCATACTATGGATAATATAAAGGAGCTTGCATTGTATAAGCGCCGTAAAAATTGTACCGAACGCCGTTCTAGTCTTTTTTTTTACGTGATAATTGCCCGAAACCACGATTTAGCTCGATCAGCGGTCTTCAAAACGTTACCGTCGTAAAAGAACGACAGCGCCAAGACTGAGACTCGCTCAACCGCTCTGGACATCCAAAGGTTATAAATAATTCTGTTGGTCATTAGACGCCATTCTTTTTTAGCTATCGAGATATTCGCGATCAAAGTTAGATAAGTGCCTGCGATAAGACTTTACTTTCAACTATCCGCACCGAGGGCTCCGCGCAGTAGAGAGTTAGATTGATCGTAAAAGACCTCACATGACTTAAGAAGCATATGTGATTTACGACTAAAAATGGGATATTGAGCATTGATCTTGGACGTTTGATCAGTGGAAAAGAGCTATTTGGAAATTTTGGAGTGCTGAATGTTTAGTAGTCACAATAATACTGTAACAGTACAGAAAAAGATAACTACCATCGTAATAGAACTTGAGTGTGCACTGTAATTTTGAAAGAAAAGTTCCCAGGATTGATTAACAAGGTGAATATCTAGAAGACGAAATATAAGGAAAAACCAAAAAAAGCGAGTAAATACGTACGAAACCGCACTCCTGCTGTGAGCATTAACAACTCTGCCAATTTAACAATTTGGCATTGTATTAGGCCTTTGCCCTTGGTTGTGTTGCCTCTATGAAGGCCCCAATAATGCCTTTAATTCTACTCCTCCTTCTGCATTTAAAAGTTGGTGGCCACTTTCGGTGATGTAAACACCAAACCACAGCAATAACATAGCGGTCATAACCAAGTTGATATCTTCACAGCTGTAGCTAGCTAGCTTGCAATGAAAGAACGAAGAGTCTTACGCCATGTTAGGAATTTGAGTACAATACTGTGGTTTGTTGCGTATATTCTGCCTGGGATTGAAGCAAGGGATTTTTCTGAGTTCACAGAGCTCGCAAATCTATTTAGTTTATTGTAATAAAATTTATGAGCATTCCTAGCAATTGCTTGAACGTTCAATTCATTTTTTTCACCGTAATTCTTATTTTTTATTTTTTCACTCATCAAATATAAACACACTACACTGAAAGTGCTAAAAATTCAATTCAAGACAAATAATAATTTTCCCTGTATTATTTTGAGAGTGAGGAAGGAGAAGTTGATATCTTCACTCATCAAATATAAACACACTACACTGAAAGTGCTAAAAATTCATAAATTCAAGACAAATAATAATACAAGGAATAATTATTATTTGTCTTGAATTTATGAATTCTTAGCACTTTCAGTGTAGTGTATAATAATACAAGGAAAATAAAAATTTCCCCAGAGTAGTCTAAAATAAAACTGCCATAGTTTGCCTATCGTACTAAGTTACTTAGCGAGAGAGAGAGATAATACTTTATTCATGCCATATGGCTTTACTTGATACAAAACGATAGTTAAAAAAGAAAAAAAACACAAGCTAACTTGATAATTCCTCCAAAATTTGCCTGCACTGAAAACCGTATGACTTAGTCTTTCTTTATTTCTAGCTTTTTTTTTTTTTAATTTTTTTTTTCTTTTCACTAGTAGTCGTATAACCGTAATTTAGCCCGCTTAACTCTGAGAATCCCCGCCCCTTGCTGCTTTTTACACAGCCCAAGGCCTCTATGTTAAAACCCGTCTCTTTCGAGCAAAAAAAATTCATAAAGGAGATGAAGCACTTGAGCTTTTAGGTTGATCGAGAAAGGTTTTAATCTTCCTCAACCTGGGTTGTGTTGTTGGGATTAGCGTCCCGCGCTGCAAAAATGGTTACACTAGCTTGGAGCCCTTTCTTGCTGTCGAGCAGCTCTGAGAGATCCAGAACTGGGGATATTTGCTTCAACATGTCTCGGTGTGCCTCAGTGATTTGGCAATCTTTGACAATGTGTTCGATGGTTTCGGGGGCTTCGCCACACTCACAGGTGTAAGGAGGGGTGCCTATTTGGAATTGTGCTTGCCATTCTCCTAAGCCATGGTCGGTTCTGAGTTCTGTAACTGGATTCATAACGTGTGTGCACCTTTTTTCAAGGTTCAACAAATTTCGTCTGCTTTGCTTTAAAGCCCTACATAAGTTTAAGGCCTCGACAGAAATCAACAAATCTTTAGTGAGGTTTGTTGGGATTTGCGATGAGCTTCCGGTCGAGTAGACCATATATATTTATCGTACTATCAGACTATCGTACTATCAGACTATCGTACTATCAGACGAGTTCAAATTCTTACCCCTCCTCTCGTATACTTCGTATATAAGCCCCGGTATTCTTTTTATTTCTATTATGTATACATCTTTTCAATCATGATTTCGACACTCACCGATTAACCAACTTTCTCTTCTCAACACTTCAATTAAGAATCTTTCTCTCGTCACGAACATGGCAGTTATTCGTGCCACCAAGACTCGCCGCATTGCCCTTGAGGCTCGCACTAAAGAATCCATTTGTAACTATGCGCGTGCCAACAGTCACTTACTGAATAAAGCCCTGCTGGAATGGACTCGAGAGTTTACTAAGAGGCCAGACTTTCCTCAGTCCACACTCTCTACAATACTCAAGAAGGGTGGCATTGTTTCAAACATTCGGAAAGGAAAAGCTGGTCCAGTGTTTTACGTGTCAATGGAGGAAGGGAACAACATTTCTAGCGCTAGCAACGATAACAGCAACAGTACCAGCATGTCAGATATTGACTCACAGGGCCGAAAAATTAAATCGGGGCGTACAGGCATATCAGTTGAGGTTCTTAAGACCCCCAGCTATAATCGCAGTCGCATTCATGAAAGTCCATTAGCAGAGATCAGGCTCCTTGAAGACATCTACTGCATGATAAGAGACGGCAATGATCCCATTACACCTAAATATTTGCACAGGCAGGCGATGATACATATGCAACAAGACTCATCAACCCGGAACAAGTCATTGACACTGTTCCTCAATACTTTCAATTCCAGGTATTTTCTTGCTGACAACGTTTCAAAATATTTGAAAGGGAAATTTACCTACGAGGATCTGCTGAAAATCCTGAAAAGGAAGTTTGATGGGCTGGAATTTTCTAGTGCCAACTTTCCCCAGCAAGCCCAAAATCAGGCCCAGCAATTGGAACAGCAGCGTGAGGAGCAACTGGCGCAATTAATACAACAACGGGAGGAGCAACTAGCGCAACTAGAGCAACCGCAAACAAACTTTATCATCACTGAACCCTTAATCAACAACCAAGTTCAGCAATTGGCACAGCAGCAACTGGAGGAACAGAAGCAGCTATTACAGCAGCAACTGAAGCAACTGGGGCAGCTATCACAGCAGCAACAGCAACCAATCAACCTTTCCACCACTGAACCCATAACCAACAATGTTGTGAGTGTACCCGTACAGAATTGTGACCATCGAGTTGAGGTCTCGGTCTCTTTATCGTCTTCAGATGCGAACTTCGATGATTCAAACAATGAATTTAATTTTGGTTTACAGAGCTCTAGTTTTCTTCTTGGCGGTGATGAGTTTCCTCAAAGCTCTATTTTTCCCGACAGTGTTTACGTTTCTGAGCGATATGATTTCCATACTACTGAAGACTTCAATGATCCAATGGGTGTTCAAACATCGGCTTTGGAGGATACCGGCCACCAGACTGCAATTTGGGAGCAAAATCAATTGCGATGTCAGCAGGAAGCTTTGAATATGGAAGATCCAATGATATACCCGTATTGTTCGAGCCATGATAATGAAGCTGATAACTCAATTGAGTCATCAAACTCCGAAGCCCTCTTGGAAAACGAAGTTCTAAACGATTCTGGCATTGATTGGAGATTACTGAACCAGTTTTCCGAGGGTGCCCTTTTGGATTTTTAGCGGAAGAGTTAAATTCCGCTAGGACTATCTTTTTCCTTGCATTATTATTTTTTATTTTTTTTACTTTTATAAATTGAATTAAAAAAAAAATTCTCTATTTCATCTCGTACAGTACTATAACAGCACCGCTAGCTAAACAAGTGCAATAGTCGAAATAGAGCTGCCATGCATATGCTATGGACTACTGGTATACTACGTATACGTACTGTAGTCTAGTAGAGATCCTTTAGAATTGTGGTGGATTAGGGTTTAACACCACCACTTTTATACTATTTTTCAGTATTAGCGAGGTTCCCTCTTCACCATTATTTTTGTTACCATTGCTTGACAGTGCTAGCCGTTTGACTTTGCAGTCATAGCTAATAGCCTTCTCTTATACAGGTGAGTGACCTTCTCTGGCTTTTTTATTTATGTTGAATGCCATTATTCTTGTTGTCATTGCTTGACAGTGCTAGCCCTTTGCCTTTGCAGTCAGAACTAACTGCCTTCTCTTACACAGATTATCACCACGCTATTTAGGAGCAGATTGTGTCCGTAAGGAACTAAGCGTCTAAGATGAATATTTGGAGAAAGTTCAAGTTCAGGAAGAACGGCAACCATGTCCGAATTGGCCAACTCAACTGCAGACAACCCGTCTCAGTTTCAAGCCGTTAGTGGGGCTGGAAAGCTTTTAGCGATCCACAAGATAACATGGGACGAGGGAGAATTTGTTGTGAATGCAGATCTAAACGATGCCAAGAAGGTACAGTTCTTCCTGCGAGACAATGTTAGAAATCAATATGTCTATGAACCAGCCGTCAACAATGTTAGAAATCAATATGTCTATGAACCAGCCGTCAAAACTATTGATGAAAATTCTAACATAACCCTCATGACATTGGAGGAGGTCATTAGAGCCACAGAGTTACAATCAGTCCTCGACAAGTTGGACGTTGAAGATACCAAAGGATCGCCCAAGCTAGTTAAAACTTTGCATCTGAGAGCAAGAACTTCAACATCATGATTGCAGACTTGAATAACGAAAAGGAAATGAAAGCAAACAAGTTACTATCATTCAGAGATATGTGTCAGGTGAAAACTAATAGGACAGACCTACTTGAACAGGCTCTGACGATTGCAGAAATAAGGGCGAGGAAAACTAGCAATAATCCAGGCATTATCTCTGAAACAAAGACAAACCTAGTGATGTTTAAGAAAGGAGTTGTCATCACGATTCTCAACTCAATTGGGCACTACAACGAAGAGATCCAAGCAGATATCATGGAGGTACTAAAGGATGAGAAACAGCCTGAAAGAGTACTAGGGGGTATGATTATCAAATTACCTCGCTACTCAAAGATTTGAGAAAATCAGAAAATTTGTCGTTGATAAGCTAGATGAGACGGTAAAAGTTGGATTTACCCCCATTATGACTGGTGTCGAGTTCATCCAGAAACTCAAGGATATAGCGAACGAAGGGCCATATGCAGAATACAAAAAGAAGCTCCGTCCTTTCTCAAACTCGGACCAATTCGATGCGGACATGGGGCAGGCCAATACGTTTGTAGGCAGGGCAAATTTATACCTGGATACTATCACGACCAACTGCAAAATCCTAAAGGAATTTGATGAGAAATACGACTATGAAACCTTGATTATGATGTATAAATTTGATCGACTTGATGCCCTGAGGAAGCAGGGGAGACTGATGATTGCCCGCTCTCCAAATCTTGGTGCAACGCTTTTGGAAAAACTATGTGGTGAATCTGACGCGATCCAATTTGTCAAGGAACATAAAGGCAAACGTATGGGTGTAACCTTTTTGGAAAATCTAGAATCTTGCCGTGAACGGATTCTTGCAGAAGCGAAAGTTTGTGATAACGATGCAGCTAAATCCAACTTACCAGCAGCCTGTGAATGCCAAACTATCATGGGGCTGAGCCGTGCAACACATACGTACGGTATGACTATCTCGTGATCTGGAAAAGTCAGAGGATGCTGCGCAACTCGAAGCCTTACTGTCCAAAGTCAACTTAACATTGAAATACCCTGAAGAGACTAGAAAGACATTCTTGAGGTTTCTTGACCAGAGGTTGATGGAAAAATACAAGGATGAACCGTGCGTTGTTGAAGCCAACAAGCTTGTTTTAGAAAAACGCCTTTTGTTATCAACACCTAGGCGCCCAAAGCGACGTGATCAGAAAGATGACTTATTTCTCCAACAAACTAAGAAGGTTAAACTAAATAGAAACATTTTCGAGGGTGTGATCTCTGACGAGGATGGCGTTGTTGAATTTATAAGAGAATGCATGCCGAATTAAGTCTGATATACCCGACCCAATTTTCTACAGGACAAACGTGGAAAAGAGAGATAAACTATACCATGAAAGTGTCTTTGATGAAAGTCGAGGTATCAAAATCTATGACACCGGTTGAAGTAACAGAAACATTGTAATCCATCCATTTGAAAGGTCATGTGAATTATTCAGCAATTAAAAAGGCTATCAAACAAAAAGCCTACTTCACTGGAACCAAATTGGACGAAGACCACACTTTTGTAAATACAGCAAACGGGTCTGACTTCTCATGCAATACCTGTGAGTCAGGCTGTGATACCACAAAAATCCGTGACAAAACATTTAATTATAAGTCTGCGAAGCAGGTATATCAGTATATTGGTGAAATGATATCGAGTAACTTAGCAGTTGACATGCTACCCAGTCTTTGCAAGAATACGGTCCTTGCAGTATTAATTCACAGACCATTTTGTTGTAAATGATGACTCGCAGCAGTGATAGAGTCGGACGGAAGTCCTAAACGGTTGAGTTCAGGTGGATAGTCCTCCATGTTGATGAATTGAATAGAATGTTAAAGTCGCTTGATTTTGTTAAACTAGGGAAATATAACTCCTTATATACTAAATAACAAACAAGACTTGTAACGACAGACCCGTTACAAATGTAGAGAACGTATAGCAATACGATATCTGAAACAACCAACTCGATCTTCTCGATCACTTACTCAAAGTAGTGACAAAGCCGACAGCTCTGCTTCGGCTAACAATACCTCATTCACAACAC
>JAJMKT010000589.1:0-10608 GCA_030563985.1 Geotrichum restrictum
GTGGCGCGTGGCGCAGAGAATCTCTCGTCACCATTCGCGGCACTCTCGTATTGCATTTCGCGTTTTTGACAATCTCGCGGTAGCTTTTACCCTTTTCACTTTCATCGTACTTCTTTTGCCATTTGCTGATGAGCCGATCTTTTGACTGTTTGACTTTGTCCTTTTGGGTCTTCCAGTGACTTTCCCACCTCTCGTGGTAGGGAAATACATACCGGTATGGGTTATTTCAAAAACAACGATCTACCGAAATACTTGTATGACATCTATCCAAACTTTCTAAAGTACAGTATCCAGTTTACATACAGTATATATGAGCAAGAGAGCACATAGGTAGTCTACCTCATATATAAGCTCATCATACCATTGCAATCTTGCAAGTCAGGTCCCGGGGTCTCTACCGCCCACAAAAACACCAAAAAAGAAAGGGGATACCCGACCTCGGTGAGGGTTGAACTCACGATCTTGCGATTAACAGTCGCACGCCTTAGCCAACTTGGCCACGAAGTCAGATCACTGAAGGCTTCAAAATGATGGTTTTAGTGTAACTGAATCTATTCCAATGAAGGTCTGAATATTGAAAAAAAGTTAAAAGTCACGTGATGTATATTTGTTGGTCCTTACTTGTAGTTCCTGCTGGTGTCGCCATGTTGGTCCTTACTTGTAGTTAATGACCTGTGTAGATTATAAAGTAAAGATGATGTTCTCATTATCTGGGAGTAAGGTATATATATATAGATAGCTAGTCTGACTACACTGCCGGGTAGTCCAGGCTAGGGTTACTTCCCAACATATTTGTGATTTAAGACTTGGGGCAATTCTCTTATCGCAAACGGCTCTCCAGCTCCACAGTCAACCGTTGTCTATAAATTAGGTCGATAATTACACTACAAACACACACACACTATCTCTTTCTCTCTTTCTCTCTTTCTCTCTTTCTCTCTTTATAAATATATATATATTCATCAACATGAGATTCTCAATTCTCGCATCAACAGCCTATTTAGCAGCAGCATCGACTGCAGAAGCCATATCATTTGGCTCATTTGGTTCATTCGGTCAGAATGTTCTTGGCGTGGTGCCCTCTTCGTTCCTTGACAAACTCTTAAACAAGGCGGCGCCGCCGGTGGTATCGTCATTCTTGGACCGCACTGCTGCTGCGTTTAAGGTCGATATCAGCTCAATTCCGGCCGAGGTGAAGGAGCAATGGGCGCAGATTGAAAGTGAGTACCCCGAAATGGCAAGGGCCCACAAGTTCTTTAGTGACCCTCTGCCTCATCAACGGCGGCCGGACTCGCAGTGGGATACTATCGTGACTAATGAGCATGAGTTCCCGGGCCACCAGCTCCGGATTAAGACTCCGGATGGGCTCGGAATTGATACAGTGAAACAGTTTACGGGGTACCTCGATATCGCCGAGGGCAAAAAACACATGTTTGTTTGGTTCTTTGAATCCCGTAATGACCCCGAAAATGATCCTGTCCTGCTTTGGTTGAACGGCGGACCTGGTTGCTCGTCAATGACAGGTTTACTGTTTGAATTGGGACCCGCAGGAATCAACAAAAAGTTAAACCCGGTATCAAACGCTTACGCGTGGAATAATAACGCAAGTGTGATTTTCTTGGACCAACCTGTCAATACGGGATTTTCTTATTCGGAAGAAAAAGTTGGAACCACGCGTGCTGCTGGTGTGGACGTCTATGCCCTTCTTAGTCTCTTTTTTGAAGCTTTTCCAAAGTATAATAATGGGAACGGATTCCATATCTCTGGTGAATCTTATGCCGGCCATTATATTCCGGCAATTGCGACTGAGATCCTCAAGCACCCTGAGGGAGAACGCAATTTTAACCTTACTTCTGTCTTGATTGGAAACGGGTGGACGGATGTTATGCGGCAATCGGCATCTTATAAGGAAATGGCTTGCGGTAATGGTGGATACAAAGCGGTGCTGGACGAGGAATCATGTGAGAACTATAACAATCATCTGCCAAGGTGTCAAATACTTGCAGCTGGATGCTACGAGCACCAAAACCCGTTTAGATGCATTCCTGCTGACTTCGCTTGCAACGCCATGTTGACTCCTTACGAAAAGACGGGTTTGAACGTCTATGATATTCGTGGACCTTGCGAAGGCGATCCAAATGGCGAATGTTACTTTGGCCTAGACAACGTTGACGCTTACCTTAACCAGAAATCAGTACAAGAATCACTCGGAGTCGAAGTCACCAAATTTGAAGGGTGCAGCAATTCCGTGTACAACTCCTTTACGTTTGCAGGCGACAACAGTCGACCATTTCATTTCGATGTGGCGGATCTTTTGGACGCCGGCTTGCCTGTATTGATTTACGCAGGAGATAAGGATTTCATTTGTAATTGGGTTGGCCAGAATATGTGGCTAGACGCGTTGGAATGGAGTGGAAATGTGTCGTATAGCCAGGCTGAAGTAAGGAAATGGAAAATTGATGGCGTTGCTGCGGGTGAGGTAAAGCATGCAAATGGGCTTACGAATTTGAGGGTATACGATGCTGGCCACATGGTTCCATATGATCAGCCTAAGAGCTCCTTGGATATGGTCAACCGATGGATTTCAGGCGATTACACTTATAAATAAAAAAAAAAAGAACATGTGTACTGTATATGTAAATTCAATTCAATTCAACAGAATCCTAGAACTGTTCATGTATTTATTTTCTTTCCAATAGTTCGTAAATGTCTGCTTCGTATGTATATTCTCTAGATCTTGCTAGAATTTCTCGTTCTCTATATAATAATTGTTTGTTTCATCCAGTCACAGCTAAAAGTCAGTAACTGGTGAGGAGTTTGTATTTGTATTTGTCGTTGTAGACGTAGAAGAAGAGGACGAAGGCAATTGACTTCGTCGTCTACTCTTTCTCAAAGCCTTGACTCTTCTGAGCACAGAATCAACTAGCACAGAGTTAGAAATAGCAGAGTTCATACTTTCCTGGTCCATGAAAGAAATGACAACCGAGTGGACTGTCCTGCTGCCCGCACCGGTAGGGGTACCGTTACTATTTAAGATCTGTGAATTGGAGCTCTGCGCATTTTCTGAATGGCTTGTATACTCTGCGCGAGACTCTGCACTGTGTGTATTTTCTGAGTCCACCGTACTTTGTGAACTCGGCGGAGACGTCGACAATGAAGAAATAGCTCCATTACTAGTAGTTGAGGTAGCCCGAATAAGTGGCCTAGGAAGACACGCCAGTTCGAATCCGTACCGCTCAACCTCGTCCCTAATTTGCACCATTGAAAGCGACTTTTCAAGGCCATATACAACTGCTTCATGGCTGCTACTGGTGATACTATTACTACTAGCACTAGCCATGTTGGCGTGATTGGATTCAGCCGCGACTGCAGCTGCTGTATTTGAGCCGGCGTTTATGTTTATGTTCCCATTTTCTGTGGTGCTGCCAGTTGGGGCTGGAATATGATTTGAGCTCATGGTCTGACTTTGACTGGTGCCTTGCAATTGTTTGGTCTGAATCGGGGACTTTCCAGATAATGACAATGAAAATGAATTTGAATGCCTCGAGTGCATTGTCGGTTCTCCGACCGCTGATGACGACGACATGCGTTGAGCTGGGGAAGAGAAATCTATGACTGATTCTGAGGGTGGTGTTGGCAAGATAAACTCTCCTCCAGGCATCAACGCCAGTTGTTCTGTATTGTTTGCTTCATTGCAGTTGTCATACCTTTGGCCGTGTTGGCCCAATGTCAAGCTGCGCAAGTGCTCATTTTCACGTCTCAGGTGGTGCAGCTGTTTCTTTGTTCTTTCATTTTCTGTTGCCAGGTGCCTCATTTCTGTCTTGAGGGCAAGCACAACTTGATCTAGTGTCTTTGTGAGTGATTCTATTTTATTGGACCCGGAATTGCTGTAGGACCGTGATTCTGTGGGAGTCACCACACCTGATGATTCCCCAGACCTTGAATCATTATACCCCCGTATGGGAGAAACCAACGGTACCGATTGGTTCTGTTGATTGAAATTATAATTATAGGACGAGTTCTTGTGACTTGCTTGAGCCGTAGATGAGGATGAGAGAATTGGTGAGTGGGCAAAAATGAAATCGTTCGAAAAGCTGCTTCCACCACCTCCATTGCCATTGTTAGCATTACTTGCGTACGCAGTAGGGTTGGAGGAAGAGGAAGAGGAAGAGGAAGGAGCCCAGATTAATTTGGAGTCATTTAGATATGAGCGCAGCTTGATATCTTGGTCTTGTTCATGGTCTGTGAAACTGCCAAACGGCGTAGTTGTAGCAGAATGAGGACCAATTGTGGAAGCGAAAGGGTCAGGTTCTCCATTAGACCCGTTGCTCATTATCATGCCAGGTCCAAGCGGACCAAGGGGACCACCTCCAAATCCCTGGCTATATCCAAACCCACTCCCGAAGAGGTTGCTCGTATTAGTTGAACTAGCAGAACCATGGATTCCAGAACTTTGAGAGGGGTGCCTCATTCCTGTCGGGGTCTTCATTTGCACTTTACCGGTAGGAGTTGCTGGAGGGAGGGTTCCTACTGCACTTTGAAAGGGTCCTCCACCATAAGTTGTTCCTGTGGTAGGGCCCGCGGTTCCCGTGGTATGACCCTGTGGATGACCCTGTGGATGACCCTGGGGGTGGCCTGGGGTAGTGCCCGCAGCAGTGGGATTATTCCAGAGATCATTGATGATGAGGGGCTGGTTAAACATTGAAGAGAGTCTTGAGCAATTGAGAGATTGGAAAGATAACTTAATACCTCTCATGAGTCAATCACGACAGAAAAAATGTTGCAATATTTGTGTGACTTTATCCGATAGGATCTATGGGCAGGGGTTAGTGTATAATTATAAATCCTTAATTACTAATCATTTGTAATACATTACAGATAGAGGACGAATGTAGGGTAGATCTACGTTGCCTAATGCGGCGACCTAAAGCGGCGACAGCAAAAAGGCTTTAAATTTATTTAAATTTATTTAAATTTATTTAAATAGTGGTATAAAAATAAAATATCACGCGTTTAAGCACGGGAATTCATAAGGTCGACGATATCGACCGATCATGAAACACAGCAAACTAAGATCGATGTGCAGAGGGCCAGCCAGAGGCGCCAATTGAATAATTGCAAATGGAAGCAGCGCTGCTAGGCCTTAAGTTCGGCATTAATTGCAATATTTATTCCTAAGGCGATCCCACCCTGTTTTGTCTGATTCAATAATAACAGGCCTTTTATCACTACGTATACTACGTACTGTACTACGTATTGCTGATATTGCACATTCGTAACATGGTTGTTTGCATTTCTTGAAGCTTCCATTCAAGTGCTGAATCAGAATATTCCGATCGATATCATGATATATCAGACGTCCCTCTCTGACAGGCCTGTTAACAACTACTGTAGTACAAAGTAGACCTAGTTCTACGTACCGGTAGCTGAATTAATGTTAACTTCGTTACCCTCCATGCTTATGTCATGAATAACACTGTTGGCCTAAGTTTCAACAGTAATTTTACTAGCAGAGCGCGTCTATAATTATCAATTAGTCAGCATAACATTACTATATACAGTGTACGTATGTATGTACTGTATATACTGATATTTATTAGTATACACGTGACCGCTTGTTTCTAGCTAGAGCTAGAGCTAGCTAGCTAGCTACCGGTAAGCTTTGCGCTTGTGCATGTCTGAGGTCGCGGCCTGGAGTTGAGTTGAGTGGGAAAGACTCCGAGAGAGTACGGTATAGGGCCACTATAGGGCCACTATAGGCCCAACTATAGGGTCTAAATAGGCTAAAGTATGGGGATAAACTCTGATAGACTCTGATGGATGGTTCAGACTGGTTCAGTTTAAACGGTTCAACTGGACTTCAACATGTTCTTCAAGTACTACTACTACTACGCACTGTAAGACTGTAAGTAACTAAAGACTAACTAGTCTACACTTCTAAAGAGATATCGATAGGTGCATTCGACATGATCATTCGACATCATTCGACATCATTCGACATTATTCGACATCATTCGACATCATCCAGTGCAGTCGTCCAGTGGAGTCGTCCTGTCTGCACCGTCTCTTCCAAAACACGACCCAATGCGTTTCATGCACAGTATACCACTAAATATCTCTATATCTGTAGCAACACTACTCGTGTCAACTGTCTCGTAGCACCCTTTTCATACTGCCTAGCCCGTACTTGCCTGTTTATAAAGATATCTGCAAGGTATTTGCTGGGTATTTATAGGCTACTTATAGGCTACTTATAAGGATATCACAAGCCACTCGTAGTCAGGCCTCTGAGTCTACTACTGTACGTACTACGTAGAGCTCTAAGAAATTTAAATTTATCAGAAATAAATCCTTTTTATTTTTATTCAGAAAAATCAAAAAAATTAAAAATCAAAAAAAGAGTTTTTTTCAATTACAACATCAGCTTAGTTATGCTTTTTTTTTTTTTTTTTTTTTTTTTTTTTTCCTTTCCCTCCTCTCAGTTTTCTGTCTTTCCACCTCTCTCTAACCTCCACTACTCCTTACTTCCAGAATCAAAACTCAACAAGCCATTGTCTTTGAAGACTCAATCAACTCCTCCCCCGGTTTCTTGTCCCTTCAATTGCCACTGCACAAACTCCTTTTCCAAGCAGTCTACTGCTGTAATACTGCTATTACTACTACTAGTCTGCTACTACTACTACTACTACTACTACTACTACTACTACTGCTACTACTGCTACTACCTCCTGTGGCCTCTTCTCCAGTAGTTCTTCGGTCATTGACCTAATATAGACGTATGAGTATTAAGGGTGCGCCCATTCCCGCCCCTATGGCGTCAAACCATATGGCGATAGAGCCTTCATCTCTCTACCAAATTGCCTCCTCCATTAAAGATCGCCTTGAGGGTGTCCCTGGAGTACCACCTTTTCTAGAGATGTGTATCACTGGCACTATACCTCTAGCTCTATCAAACCCCACCACATCCGCTGTGTCGAACATTCACTCGCAAAGTACATCAAATATTGCTGATGCAAATAGAGACTCCACCGATAGTCATGCGTCAATGATCATTGAACGGTCCACATCCGCCCTGGCGCTTTCATCTTCAGCAGTCATTCCTCCAGGAAGAATGGACCCAGTAACCCATCTATGGCAGTTCCTCAGACTTGGTTCTTCTCTTTGCGCTCTCTTCAACGCCCTCCAGCCACGTAATCTTTTAAACGTCGTCGTCACCTCTGACGTGAAAACTTGCAAACGCTCTGTATACGACTTTGTGCAAGGTTGCAAGTCTGAACTAGGATACTCTGACGATGAGCTGTTTACGATTTCAAACGTCTACTCTGACAATACAACTGAACTTTTAAAGGTACGTGTGGACCCCCTTAGCTGGCCTTGTTTGCCTCAAACTGTCTAATTTGTCAAGTCATTTGGTGCTAATTTACAAAATAGGTTATACGAACTGTGGTGCTTCTTCTGGATAGCCTAGAATCTAGAAACCTGGTAATGCCATCAAAGAAAAAAGCCATCCAAGCCAATGTGCCAAAAGATAAACGCGACAAGGTTGTAGAAGAACTCTTAATGACTGAACGTAGGTACGTACACGACCTGGAACTACTACTGGATTACCAAACTGAGCTACAGACAACTGGTGCCTTGAGCGCAGATACAATCCACTACCTTTTTCCCAACCTAAACGTACTTATCGACTTTCAGCGCCGATTCCTAATTGGCATTGAGTACCATGCTCAACTACCACCCCGAGAACAGTTTATCGGTTCGGTATTCACTAATTTTAAAAATGGCTTCGACGTGTATGAAGGCTTTGCACTCAACCAGAAAAAAGCCTGTCAAATCGCTGTTGCAGAGTCGGCCAAGCTAGCGTCCCTCTCTCACATGGTTGACCCTACCTACGAGTTACCGTGCCACCTCATTAAACCCATTCAGCGAATTTGCAAATATCCCTTACTATTACGAGAACTCGTCAAATACACTCCTGAAGATTGGCCCAATTATCAAGATCAAGTGGAGGCTCTAGAAGTCATTAAAGGTGTCACGCTAAATGTCAATGAAACACAGCGCAGAGTTGATAATCTCACGGTCGCCAGAGAGCTATCAGAACGACTTGTGGACTGGAAGGGCCATAACATCGCCGATTTTGGGGCTTTACTTCACGATGGTGTATTCCCTGTCATCAAGGGCGGAACCGAACGCGAGTATCACCTTTATATGTTTGAAAACATTATTCTGTGTTGCAAGGAAGCGGTACCCACGAAAAAGTCTATGACTCTCTCATCAAAAAAGCCCAAACCAACTAAACGTGCTAGCCTCATCCTCAAGGGACGAATTTATATGGCCTTTATCACGCGTGTTGTATCCACTTCTAAGGCCGGCTATTTGCTTCACATTGCGTGGGGCCAGGATGCTGGTGATACGGGCTTCTTTGACATTAAGTTTCGCAACGACGAACTTTTGGAGCAATGGGAATCTACCATTAAGCAAATGGTGGCGCGTTATATCGACCCCACTAATGAACAAACAGATACCAAGACCAATGCTGATTCACCTAGTTCTCTGACAGGGTCTACATTGGTCAACGGCACCTCGTATGACGAGGCTAGCGACGATGAAAGTTATGACCAGTTACCACCCTCGAATATTTCACGCGAGGTTTTAGTTGAAGAGGGCACTGAACAAGCCTATCCAATTGATGAAAATAATGCATACCCATTTGCATACCAGCAGCAGCTTGCGTCAATTTCAGACGACTTGAACAGCATCAGAATGACGCCAGGCCTTCCGCATCATTTGAACGCTAACCCAAGCAACAGCAGCAGCTCCAGTAGCATTAATAATCATGGAAATGGAATGACCAATGGGTATGGCAATGGAAACCATGTGGTCGCCCGCCAGGAATCGACCATGTCTGTGTCTTCGTACACACCCTCGTCGTCTTCGGCAGCAGCCAGCTATAGTGTGAGATCACGATCTGCAAGCGTGCCTATTCCGCAAACAACCGTGTATCCTGCTAGCAACAACTCACACGGGTTTGCAGCACCACCAGTGCCTCCCATTCCAGAGCCGGGCCATGTGTCTCCAGCCATTAGGAACTCGAACATTACAGAGATTCCCCCTCCATCAACCGGTTACATGAGGATGGATGTGTCTGGGCAACAGCAGTCAACGTATTCCGCTCCACAACAACCGCCAGCGGCGCAAGCGCCGAAAAAGACGGCCAATATGAAAGTCCGGTTGCACTACCTCGAGGACACTTTTTTGCTCATTATCCCAGTCACAGCCACTTATACCACTCTTTTGGAAAGGGTGGAGAGAAAAATCAGACTCTGTGGCAAGCAGACTCCTTCGCCACTCCGAATCAAGTATAAAGATGAGGATGATGATTTTGTAACGATGCATGGGGAAGAAGACATTGCGATGGCTCTTGAAGGGGGCGTACGCAGTGGTCCAGAAGATACGAGCGCCAAGGGCCCTGTGCCTGACTTGGTTATCTGGGCAGCTTAACTCCAGATGAACAGCTCACCTTGAGCAAATGGACAAGGCTTGGAACAGAGATGAAGATGTTTCAAGTTTAATGAGTATGATGATTTTTTGTTTGTTTATTCTTTTTACGTGAGGATTTCTCACGTTTTTTACGCTTTGATGTCTTATTTTTTTTGTTTCCCTCTTGTCCAACAATGATGCTGTTGTCAATAGCTGCAGTGAATGAAAGTGCAGGTATAGGCAATGGACAAAAGGTCATAATGTTATGGAATCATTAACTGATGTATTAAGAAAAAAAAAGAATTAGAATTTTGATTTAGATGACGTTGAACATGGAGTAGGGGAAAAAAAGAAGAGCATGGTCGGCTTTCTCAAACATTTTTTAATTTCAGGCTTTCGGTGTTGTAAAGACTCTTATTAGTGTTCCCTAAGCGAACGTTATATTAGACAGGAACAAATAGGAGTAGCTGAAGGAACATGGATATTAAAAGGAACAAGAGGGAGGGTGGGCGGCATGCAGACAGACAAGTCACTAGTTCATATCCTTCTATTGATAAAAAGCTAGGTCTACCGGTACGCAAAAATCAAATTCTCGTTTATATACTGTAACTCGTGGCAGCAAAATTACTCGTCATGAATATAATTGAAAAATATACATATATACTATAGGCCTAACTGAAGACGAACTGAAAACGAACTGAAAACGGAACTGAAAATGGAACTGAAAAATGGAACTGAAAAAATATAGTATAGATATTTTGTAAGAAAAAACTGTCTGTTAAAAAAAAGGCGATAATCATCAAGGGTCATTATTATGAAAAGAAGCAATATATTTAGCTCAAAGAAAAAAAGGAAGGCAAAAAGAAGAGAAAGCAGAAGAGAAGGGAAAGAAAGATAAAAGTTGAAGAATAGTTGATGTTGGGTTTTGTTGCAAATAGTTTGTTGCAAATAGTTTGTTGCAAATTGGTAAAAATAAAATAATAAAAAAGGATCGTGGTGGATGATGATGATGATGATGATGATGATGATGATGATTATAATTTCACCATCTGAATTTAATTTCACCATCTGATAAAGTGTTAAAAAAAGTCAACACAATTGGACAAAAAAAAAAAAAAAAAAAAAAAA
>JAJMKT010000590.1:0-10456 GCA_030563985.1 Geotrichum restrictum
CGGACCCGACAACAAGATTCATTACGGCGACGCCATCCTTCCCACCGGCACCTTTGACGCACGGTTCGCCACCGAAGCCCACCTCATTTCCGGAAACCCTCTTGGCGACGACTACACCGTATCGAGCACCATTATCAAAATCACCAAACTCCTCTCCCCCATCGCCAACTCTCAAGTCGGAACCGTCCGGTTTCTAGGTCTCAACTACCGCAAACATGCGAAAGAAGTGGGCATGCAAATCCCGAAGTACCCCGTCCTGTTTTTCAAGCCTGTCACTGCGCTCGGTGGTCCCAATGATGATATCGTCGTGCCCCGCGTAGCGCAGATTGACGATTCGACCGATTATGAGTGTGAGCTTGTTGTCGTTATTGGGAAACCAGCAAGGGATGTCCCCGTCGAAAGGGCGTTGGAATATGTCCTGGGTTACGCGGTTGGTAATGATGTGTCTCATAGGGATTGGCAGATCAAAAAGGGGGGAGGCCAGTGGGGGACTGGAAAAATGTATGATGGTTGGGCGCCGTTTGGACCAGCCGTTGTGGCGTCCCGACTTATTAAGGATCCCCAGAACCTTGTGATTGGGACAACGTTGAATGATTCGCAGACGCTGCAGAAGGAATCGACTGAGGATATGATCTTTACAGTGGCGGAAGCGATATCGTTCTTGTCTCAGGGATCTACGCTCATGCCTGGTGATCTTATCTTTACGGGAACTCCTTCGGGTGTAGGTACGGGAAGAACCCCCAACCTCTGGCTCAAGGACGGTGACAAGATTACGGTCTCACTGTCTGAGGTTGGCTCGGTATCTAGCAGGGTCGTTTTTGAAAAGGGAGCCCTTCCTAAGATTAAACCCAAGCTTTAGAGAGTCATATATCAAACAGGCTTATATACTACAGTGTACTATACCATGATTCTGGCATGAGGTATCAAGTAACTTAAGATTAATCAATTGTTAACGTTCATTCAAATAATGTTATCTGAATTTTATGTGCTTTAATTGTCCATTGCGCTTATACGTCCTCTTACAATAATAATCTTCCTCCTCGGAGCTTTCTTCCTCCTCGGAACTTTCTTCTTCCTCGGAGCTTTCTTCCTCCCCGGAGCTTTCTTCCTCTTCGGAGCTTGACCCGATAAACCCAGTTCTTAATCCTCTAAACTGGGCAATTTCTTGTGCAAGATTTTCAATCTGGGCATTCTCTTCACCCACCTGTTCCTGATGGATCTTCCAGTCGTGCGCCGACGCTGGTGGACCGATATACGTGCCTAGAGTTTTCATGTGGCCTTGCTTGTATGCACGAAATACATGAACTAGCATTGCCAAATGCTCCATGTTATTGGTACTAGCAGAACTTCGAAATTGCTTCAGCTTTAGTGAACATTCCTCCAATTTTTTCTTAATAAGTGGAATCTGAGTTTCAATTGCAGCTGCTACTTTTGGGTGTAGTGAAATGAAAGAATCGACAAAGTTTTGGTCGACGACAGTACCAAACTTAACAAAACTGCACCCTTGAATCATCATTTTCACCAAATGTTCAGATGTTATTGTAGCATCATCTATACAAGAGATGACGAGACTTTCAATCATTGCTTCATCGCTTTCGGTAAGCGGCGATTTGCTGCTTGCCATCTTAGAGCTCACTTGGCTGGCGCTAGTTTGTTTGTCTTTTTTTTCTTTTCCAGTATCGTTAGCCTTTGACACCCTACTACTTTCTGGTTTTATTACGGGCGATGCCACCACTTTTTGTGTAGATCTCGAGCCGGCCATTTTTGACTGTTTGACTTTGAGAAGAAAGATTTCAGTAGTTTCTGTGATTATTACTTCAATTGTTAAAAAAATTTTTGAAGTATGTCGTGCTAGGTTCAATGGACTGCAATGGAGTATAGATACTGGAATGTAAGAGAGAGGAGGATGGTTAACAATTACATGTAGCAACATTTTAGAAGATATTTATTTACTCAATTTTTGACGCGACGCGTAGAACGTGTTAATTAGTCTACCTAATTAGTCTACCTAATTAATCATTTACACAAATTTTACAGTATCGATCTTGTGCGAGGCTGATTCCTAGTTTACCCTACCTCCTAACCCACAAGTCTTAGAATTTCGCGTCGTGATACACAGCTACTAGCTAATTTGTTAACTCGAGAGACATCGAGAGGGAGTGTAAACTCGTACTTTGGTGATGAGTTAACAGAGAATTAGTACGTAGTAGCCGTGTATCACGACGCAAAATATATACGTACCGGTATACATATATGGTAGATCTTTGAGTATAGTCTATATCGGATCGCCGGTTCCTTCATGACACTCTAACATCAAGTTCTTTCTACCCGGTATAGATCGATTATCACCTAAAGTATGGCATTGCAAGGTCGGGATTAACCCTCCTTTACCTCGCTAAGCTTCCTCCCTGAGGGCACTTACTGTATACGTTATACTGTATGCCAGTGTATTGAACCTAGGCTGATTCCCTTCGGGTCTCGGTGCTTCGGGGCCCTATTTTACCCACGGGTCTTGCCTACCTAATTTATGTCATTCGTAAGGGTTATGTCAGTCACAATGGGTCAGACTCAGGCTATTGGTCTACTACGTAGACTAGTCCACTGGACTAGCAACTATGTTAAGCCATCCGCACGTTTACTTTCGGACCAAGTAGAATATATTACTATATGGGACAACCTTTTCTCTGGGGTCAATTGACGGGGCCTCGAGAGCATTATGGAACTGGCTCTCAACCACTGTAGGGAATTCTTAAACATTTAGTCTACCGGTATATAGCCTACCGGTATATAGCATACCACTACCGGGTTATGAACCTTTGTAAATCTTTTTTTTTTTTTTAATTCAACTATGCAATTCAATTCATCTTGCCATTACCGAAGCTAAAATGACTTTTTCCTTCTATCTACCGATTATGCCTATTATTTCTCCGCCGCCTAGGCAATCGCATCCCAAAGACCCGCACATTATTATCGCCGTCCTCCTCATCATCATCATCATTGTTGTTGTTGTTGTTGTTGTTATTTGTAGTACCACCGTTACGGCCAGATCGCGCTGACCCCCGTATATGGCCGTCTTCTGAAGTACTGTCATCGTCTTGAAATGCAGAACGAGTCGGAGGTTGATACGCTGTACTATTTCCTCGCGTGTGATATGCAACCTGGTTTCGGTACTGCTCGACTTCTGGCCGCATATCATCGGGGTCGGCCTCCAAGTACCCAGACGCTGAATATTCAATCGATTCAGGAAGATCTTCGAATTCATCGTCGAGGACAATGGGTCTCGTCCTAGAGCTTTGTGGTGGCGCCGGCTGTCGTGTAACGGCTCTAGTTGACCGACGACCTTGAGAATGACCTTGGGCCTGGCCTTGAGAACGGCCTTGAGAATGACCTTGAGTGGCACTTTGTGCTCTCGTTGCCCTAGTGCCGGTATCACCGCGGAAGCTAGTCGTCGATTGAACTTGAGGAGTACTACTTGTTCTTGACGGTCGAGTGGCCACGGTGCGCACGTCATCTGAATCGCCATCTGAATACACTACAGCTTGGCTCCGCCTCAACCTTCTAGACGCTGCTCTATCTGCCGTACCTGTTGAAACCAAAGCTTGATTTCCTGGACTTTGTCTTTGCTGTTGCTGTTGTTGTTGCTGTTGTTGTTGCTGTCGTTGTTGTTGTGGTTGTTGACGTTGTTGCCTCTCAGGGGATCTCAAGTCAATGGGCGCTGAAGGCGACGCACCGTTATATTGATGAATATTCGGTAACGATGAGCCCGTTAAGTTTATTGCCGAGTACATGCCCATTTCTCGTTGTTGTCTGGCGTTTAAAGCTAGAGGCCCGAGATCGCGTCCGGGTACCTCGACGTACCCGTAAATAGGGGGATATTGCCCTCCTGTTCCAGCCCTAGGACTAGGAAACCGTTCAATTTGAAGAGCTTCATTATGACCAGCAGGTAATGCGCGAGGAGGTCTAACATCATAAACATTGGGGTATGTGGGTTCCGGCATGCCAGAAGTAGGCAGGCGCACACTCCATTCTAAATCATGGTCCATGGCGTCATCGTCGTCATCGTCGTCATCTGAATCGAAATGAAACGGGGATTCTTCGCCTGCAGGGTAAGGCGGGCCTGCGGTGTTGAAGGCTTCTTCATCGTAGCTTTCGAAATCAGAAGAGGCTTGAGGTCCGTCGTCAATGAAATTGTCATCCGAGTCTCTAGGGGTCATCAGTGGATTACTTGCTATATAACGTTCAAATTCCTCCTCTGCCGCATCAGTATTATTTGAAGAGTTTTCACTTTCAGAAGGCGCGGAATTGGCAGCACGCCTTGCGGGCACCCAATCGCAGTGAAGGCACTCTCCATCTTGGAGTTCCCAGAAACATCTCGGACAGCGGGATACTTGATCAGAATGGTCGCTCAATGGGACCTCCGGGTCGTTATCGAAAAGCAAAGGGAAAAGTGTCTTGTGGTAAGTCATGTCATGTTGGAATGCCTCCAATGAAGTATCTTTCTGCTCGCTGTACTTTTGCTTCTCTTCTGGGCTTGATATAGCTTCCACTAAACTCGTGGCGAGAGATTTAATCTATGATATATTCGTAGTTAGAGTCTGTCAGTGAAAAAAAAAAAAAAAAAAAAAAAAAAAATTACTTACAGTATGACTGAGAACTGGTTTCTGAGATAGGTCTTCTCGACATGTTGGGCAAGAATGATTTCGCTGGAGCCATTCAAGTAGACACTGTACAATATGTTAGAAAGTGGTTGTAGTACCGATAGCAAATGATGAGATATCTCAGACATACTGTGTAGCAGAAGGCGTGCCCACAAGAGGTAACACAAGGAGCAAACATGACGTCCTGGCATATTGGACAAATGATATTCTGCTGTACTTTAACCAAGAGATCTAAAGCATTTTCGAGGGACTAGCACCAAGTTAGAACTAAATAAAAACAAAAAATAAATGAAAAGAAGGTGAGGAAGAGTACTGTCCTGTCCTACCTTTGCTTGATCTTCAAAGTCCTTCTTCAATCCCAAGTGATCGAACTGCCTGCCTTCACGAGCCATTTGGGTGATTCCAAGCCTCCAGAAAAGGGTATTACAATGGGTTAGAGAGCTCTTTTCTGTAGCTGAAGAGAAGTAAGATGAGGTGTGAGAAGGAGGGAGAGTGTGAGAAGGCGATATAACTTGAGACTTTCTTTGGTGCTGGTGATCGATTAGCACTGATTAAGCGTATTAAATTATTTTAAGTGAATTTGGTGTTGTAATTTAAATCAATTAATTAATTTTCTATGGTATACACGTGACCAATAAACTTTTTAAATTTAACAAGCTTATAAACTTGGGTATAAAGCACAGAAGCACTGCAAGAGAACAACTGAACCAGCAGCCAGCCAGGCGCTACTGATAGTCCATTTGGAAGTCCATTTGGAAGTCCAGTTGGAAGTCCAGTTGGAAGTCTTTTTACAACTCATTTTACATGAATAATATACTGTAATCACAAATCTGCCCAAGCCTTTATCTTTGATTCATGCCAGTGATGATGACACAGCTGTGTCCTTGACTTTAAAATGGGTCACTGCGCGTCATAAACTACAATAGTATAATTGATATGGCAGTACTAAATAAAATGTTACCCCGGATTTTCCATCAAGACCTCTCGTTAATCAATATCAATATCAACTAAACTACCGTGAGACTGCGTGAGTCTGAACACTCTCAAACCACCCTATGACTGATCATTTAAACTGCAGTTAACATCTACAGAAGTGTCAATCTATTGTATTCAAGAAAAGAAAAAGAAAAAGTTGGTTCATGAAAAAGTAGCTCTGCTATGAGCTCAATTGGATTCGTTATAAAAGTCTATGGGAAACATTTGAAAATACACATGTCAGTCTATGCTTAAGCACCACCGGCAGCTCTGAGACCCACAAAGTAAGCCAGACCATAGTCAGTCGATGAGAAAGTGATGGTGGTTCCCTTGGGGAAGAAAAAGGTGTCACCAGGCTTGGCTTCGACAACAACTCCAGTCTCGTCTTCCATGCGGAAGTTTCCCTCGAGGACAATCTTCATCTCATCGTATGTGTAAGTGTAAACCAAGGGAGTACCGCTCTCCTGTCGGTAGAATCCAGAAGAGAGCTCCTTGCCGGGCTCGGTAGTGTTGATGACATCACCGAGGAAGGAATTGGTGGAGGCAATGAGAGGAGGCTTCTTAGCAATTCCATCGGCGATAGAGACGTGAGTAAGAGGCATTTTGAATATGTTTTGTATGAGTGGTTGAGAGTGGTTTGTGTGTGTGAATTGAGTAGTCTAGGATGAGTAGAGAGTAGTTGTTGATGATGATATGAGAGAGAAAAAAAAATTCAAAGGTTTTTAGCCCTTTATATATTGTCAAAAGGATATCAATGTTGATTATTTTACGACCAGGCCTCTCGGTCTTGCTCTCAATCCCTTTTCAGGTATAGTTTTTAGACCTTGGGCTTAAGCAGGCCTTTTCGAAAGGTTGTGCACTTGGCGTTTTGGCCGCAATAAAAGTTTAGTCCTATCAACTGGATAACGTTTCCCAAAAGGGACATGATTTCCCAAATTTCCTGTGAATATTTAATTTTTCAATTATCCTATCAATCACTACTGGTAGTTGCTACTCGAGCACATCTGCAGGCCTGAGCCAATCGATTAGTTTGTTTCTTTATGGGTATCGACAAACAATAGGCTGCACGCGTGCACACTATAGCAGCGTAGCTAGTTCACTCTTGCTGCGGAATCTCTATGAAGCACAGTCGTAGCTAGTTTCACTTTCATTCAAGATCTCGGTGAGCGCGCTTATCAATGCCATGTTATAATTCGTGCTGTGAAAAACGTGAGATACGGCTTGTACGTACACGTACAATTTCCGTCATGTCTTACCACCAGTCTAATTAGGTATTTAAACACTAATAATTGATATTAGTCGACTCTAAGAAAACGAAATCTTAGAAGCTTAAGTTACTTGAGCTCGTGACATCGCAGGAATCCTTAGTTTTATAACTGTCTCGTACAAGTAATTTGGCCATAAGCAAATTACCAAGGCCTCCTTAGCTTATCTGATACTAGCCTATGGATCAGTTTACTATGGAAATATGTTCACGTAGCTCTCCACCTAAACAACATGGACATGCCATGAAGCCAATTGCATTCCCTCGGCTAGTTTTACTCGACGCTCTTGCGTATTTACAGCGTTCCAATATTATAGGAGAAAAAAACCAATAACGTTCCTAAGCACAGTTGGGTTAGTTTTATGTTTCGGTAATCAAACTCATATCGGTATGTTCTATTCATGCCTGCGTCCTCGACAATTGCAATTACCGTCTAAAAAGAGATTGCAATCAATGTAACATTCTGTCTAGAGTGGATGTCCTGCTATACACTGGTACATAATGAACAATTCGCATTGACAAGACTTACAGATCTAGCGAACATGAACTAAGGTGGCATTTCTAGGCCTTGATTTAATTTACACTTGTTTCAATGCTGTTAGATCTGAACGGTCATAAGAGCCAGAAGAGCTATATCCAAATGCTCAGCTAGGACTAATGAATTATGCATCTGGCTTCGTTTTAGCTTGGGATTCATGGCAATGCTTGAGGATGAACAAGTATATAAGAACGAGTCATGGCCACAGAGATCTTTTAAAAATCATATTCAACCTTAAGCATATCATGAAGTTTACATTTGCAACTGTTTTGGCATTCTATTCAGTGGTGGTCATCGCCAGACCTCTCACTGATGACAGTCCTCAGCCTAGATACATTATGGCAGGCATCACAAAACAAGACCTTAACGTGTCAGACTCTGCCATGTTTAAAAGAGGCGACGTAGGCACTCCTCTGGTCAACCAAATGACCTTCTACCAAGTGGACATGCAGGTTGGCAATCCTCCTCAAAAACTCTCAGCACTGTTGGACACAGGATCCAGTGACCTGTGGTTCTTTGGACCTAATTCTGGCCAGCAGGGAATCACAACCTTCAACTCTGGGCAATCATCAACCTTTCACAACAACCACACCAATTTCCAGATTAATTATGTCAGTGGTGCTGCTCACGGAACCTGGGGTACTGATGAAATCACAATCGGAAATGCAAAACTTAGAGGGCAGAGTTTCGCTATTGTCAACAACGGTGCTGGTCTTAATGGTTTGCCAGGCCTCGTTGGTGTCGGTGTCCCTGCTTTGGAAAGCTCTAACCAGGGATATGGCGCTCGCACGGTATACGACAACTTGCCTGCCAGTTTGTACACACAGGGATATATCGACTCCCCCACATTCTCTCTCTACCTGAACAACGTAGATGCCACGGAAGGATCCGTTCTCTTTGGTGCCGTCGACCATTCCAAGTACACAGGAAATCTATACACAGTTCCTCGTACAAGTACTAGTAGATACAACATCCAGATGGATAGCATTACTGTCGCTGGAAGAGCATTCTCAGGTGCTACCGCTACACTGGACTCAGGTACAACTTTGGGTAGTTTGCCCGATAACATGGTTGCTAGTATCGCGAGCCAGCTTGGCCTCACTCTTAACAACAGATATGGCGCCTATACCACCTCGCCAGGCAAATACAACCCTGATACCGAAGTAGTATTCCAGTTCTCAGGAGTTCAGTTCCCCATTAAATTGGAGAACCTTTTGATTGACTCTGCCAAGCTTGGACCCCCCTTACCTTCAGGAATAAAGATTTTCGCATTTGCGCCTGCTTCAATGAGCGGCAACCAGATCATTTTTGGCGACATTTTCCTCCGCAACTTCTATGTTGTCTATGACTTGAACAACCAGAATATTGGTATAGGTTTGGCGGATTACAGCAAGCGCGCCCCTGAAATTGAAAGCATTGCCAACACCGGTGCATTCCCTCGTGCCATCGTTGCTGGAGACAGCATTCAATCTACAGATTCTACACCTGTCGTCGCTAACAACAATAATAACAACAATAATAACAACAACGGCAACAACAACGGCAACAACAACGGCAACAACAACAGCAGCAACAACAGAAACAACAATAATCTCGCTGCTTGGCTCGCCAGAAACAATCCTTTTGCTGGATTGTTTGGAGGAGGCAACAGCAACCGCGTTGTTAATGACACATTTAACGATTCATAGGGCTCTCAATAATTCAAAAATAGTTTGCTTAGGTTTTCAGTAATAAAAAAGTTTGATGAACAATTCGAGAATTCAAGTGACATTGTGATTGTGACGCCGTGAAAATGGGAGTAAATCTTGAATCCAAAGCGCTACCATCTGCAAGACCCTAATCCTTAGATGTGGAGTGTGCAACATACTGCTAGTGACACACAATTGATGGAAGCTTATGGGGTCTGTATAAATATCTCGCCTTCAGACGTTGGAGTCCTCTGAAGTATTGCAATATGATGCTTTTTATTTCGATTACTATAGCCTGTATCATCAGCATTGCTGGTGCTCAGTTCTCTCCTCGAGCAAACCCTCTGCCAAAGCCTGTGTCGATTGAGTGGGCTCAACACGCAGATAGTTCCCCAAAATACCTCGCCCCCAGAGAAAGTTTGACTCTTGACTATCCCATAGAAAACCTCATACTGAATGCATGTTTCCAGAGAACCATTGCCCGAATTTTCCAGGATAAATGGGTTCCGCAAGTTGTAGCGGCGCCTGCACAGGTATACCAACCTTTCCCTGGTCAGGAACTGCCACGGACTCATGGCCGGATCAACTTTACAGACTCTGATGGCAATGGTCAACATTTGCAGGATCCTTTAATGGAAGACTCGGTTTCTAGCTATGCTGCCCCACTCGATATTTCCAAAGTTACTATCAAGGTTGAAAAGCTGGACGTGCCTTTGCAACATGGTGTCAACGAGTCTTATCAGCTTGATGTCAATCAAACTGCAATAACTATATCTAGTCCCACTGTATGGGGTGCCCTTCATGCTCTCTCTACTCTTGAACAGCTAGTGGAGTGGGATAAAAGTACGCAAAGAATCTTTTTTGAGCGAGAGGTATCCATCAAGGACTCACCTAATTATCCTTATAGGGGTGTTATGATTGATACCGCTCGCAATTTCTATACAGTGCAGGCATTGATGCGGCAAATAGATGCAATGTCATTGTGCAAGTTGAACGTGTTTCACTGGCATATTGTGGATTCCCAGTCTTGGCCAGTTCATATGCGTGTGTATCCTGACATGGTATTGGATGCGTATTCTCCAGCTGAAGTGTATAGCCTTGATGATGTGAGAAATGTTGTTCAGTATGGCATGATGCGAGGCGTGAGGGTGATTCCTGAACTAGACATGCCGGCCCACTCCAGTAGCGGATGGCGCAGAGTGAATACTGAAATCATAGCGTGCGCAGACTCGTTCTGGGCTGGATATGGCGACAACTGGAATTTGCATACTTCTGTTCAACCAACCCCCGGCCATTTGGATATCATGCACCCCAGCACTTTACCAGTTGTACA
>JAJMKT010000591.1:0-10432 GCA_030563985.1 Geotrichum restrictum
ACAGCGACAGGAGAAGCGGCGTGGATCACGCGCTTGATATCGGGATGCTTCTTGAAAACTTCATCAAAGGCACCTTCGTCGGTAAGATCCTTGACAATCTCGTACTTGAAACCAGGGTACCTTTCGGCAATCCAATCTCCCTTTGAGGCAGATCGAACGGTTCCGACAATATCATAACCTTCAGAAAATAGTTGGTTTACGATGTGTACGGCAATGTAGCCAGATGCCCCAGTGATGAGGACTTTTTCAACGATAGCGGTATTAGACATGATGTGTTGATCAATTGATTGAGATGATTGAGATGATTTAATTGATTTAATTGTTTGAATTGGAGTTGTTTGATGGAGACTTTACCAGACATTCAAGTCTCCTTAAATACTCCAAATCATCCTGAGATGGTGAAGTTTGTAATGAAAAGTCCAAATCCTTGTTTACTGCTTTCTGCTAAGACGGCCTCCATGATTACCAATGTAACGCACTACACACGTATATGAAAGTCATTTGTCAGTGCTAAAGAACCTGAAGAGGCTTTGCATTAGGCCTGTCGTGTGAACCGTGTGGCGGCATCTTGACCAGCTAGTAATAGGTTAAACCGTAATTAATAAGACCAATTTAACATTTGTGAATAATTTATTGTTGGACATTTAGCAGCTTCACATCATATCCTGATCACATAATCCACTTAAATAAATGTTCATTGCTAAGCAGGTTTTTGTTGACAGCGAATTAAAAAATTACAAATCATGCTTTTGAATTTCGTTCTATCGAATGTATACCAATCATAGGCTACTATAGTAGTCTAATTCACTTAACCCTCTTACAAATCAAGTTTTTTTTCACGATATTTAATATAAGCGCTTAGCTAGACATCTACAATGGTGGTAGGCTTGCTACATTATATAGCGCTATCGTCGCGGAGCTCTAGCTTGACTTTTTTCCATACTATTTCAAAACATTACCGGTATACCGGGGGGTACAGCACCCAAATCAGCTTGGTTATGAATTACTACTTCTAATTTTAATGCTTATCAATACGCCTTAGCCTCATACCGCCCGTGAAAAGCTTTCCTTTAAGCGTCAGCTTGATCTCTGTTTAATGAAGTTTTCAAAAAAAAAAACGAAACAGTCTGCTACTCTGAAAAATTGAAGAGATTCACGACTCTCCACCGATCGCGAGCTACTAGTCTAGGTTTCATTCACATTCGTTCACAAGTAGTTGGTGTTAAGTTATTTCTACTACTGTACATTTTATTTCACGGTACACAAGCGTAATAGCATTGCTACAAATCCCCATGTTGATATACTATATGAGCTGATTTGGGTAAGATGCATTCAGAGACAAATGGAACTTTTCGAAACGAAGTAAGCGCACCTCTGCGTGGAACAGTAACTATTCTATGTTTCGAGAATGCCAACGACTACAATAGGTGCAGAAAAATCAGGATCGGCTACGACCAGTACCGCATGAGGATATTCTACCTGAGGCAACCTAGAGACCGAACACAAAAAAAGCCAATTCAAGAAAAGAGCAATATGGGGAGGGATGCTCATCCCAACAACACAACTCCGGTTGAGGAAGATTAAATCGTTTCTCGATCAACCTAATCGTTCAAGTGCTTCATCTCCTTTATGAATTTTTTTTTTGGCTCGAAAGAGAAGGGTTTTAACATAGAGGCCTTGGGCTGTGTATAAAGCAGTAAGGGGCGGGAATTCACAGAGTGAAGCGGGCAAAATTACGGTTATACGACTACTAGCGAAAAAAAAAAGCTAGAAATATTGTTTTGTACTGTATCAAGCAAAGCCATATGGCATGAATAAAGTATTATCTCTCTCTCACCTCTGCAAGGCCGCAAGCTAATAGATCATTGTAGTCTACTCGAGATAGCCCAATTCGCTCTGTATCTATAGTCATTTGTCAAAATCAATTGCCCAAAGTTAATTGACAAATCCGATTACCCAAATTCAAATTCAAATGTCCAAATTTGGATTTGGAGAAAAAAAATAAAAAAATAAAAAGAAATAATTGACTTAAAATCCCTAATTATACCAATAGTAGACATGGAAAGAAAAGTCCATACAGTACTTTGCTAGCTAACTGCTTTTTGGAAGCTCATCCGACTGCACCACAAAGTCGATAACCACGCTCAGATACTATAGAATGCCCTCTATTGACCGCTGGTATACGTTATCAACAAGAACCCTCAATTTGGCAGTCCATAAAGACGTTAACCACGGGAGGGTCGTTATCAAACAAGCTTGGGTCAGCACATTCACAAAAGTCAGTAAAATCAAAGCACTGGCCATCTCTGGACTCTTTAAATGTATTCCCAAAAAGAGTGCTTTCAATTGAGCGGGAGTCTGAAGGGAATTGCACACCATTAAACTGTAGGTTTGGGTGAGCCAATACCTGGGAGCGTAATTCATTGTATCCAATGTGTACCCACGAACGAGTTTGAGCGATCTCACGTGTACCAATGCTTACCCACGGCTCGGGCAACGGAAGAGTTTGATCGATCTCACCAATATGGTACTTGGGACTATCACGCAAAATCTTATAGTTATGTTGACGTAGGTTGGGACCCCATGATGACATTATTTTAGAAACAAGCTCCGTGCTACTTTCATTTTGCAATATGGGATGTAGCAGCTCAATGTCAAGGATCTCCACCATTTGTAGATTATCTGAGATGACTTCCAATTCGTCTTGGTAGAGGGGGCCAATTTTCAAACTTACAAGACTTTGACTGTTGGAATTTAACAGGCTTCGAATTACCTCGCCACAATAAAAATGACGAGCTGTGCCGCTTGGAAAGCTCCTCCCCCTATCTTCAAAGCGAAGGTGTAGCTCAGTCAATTTCCGAAAGTAAAATTCTTGACTGTTCAACCTCTGGTTATTTGAGACAGCCGAGCACATTATAGTGAGAGAAGATACGTTATCATAAACTTGGAACTTTTTGTCTTCTTGAATTATGTCTTCGTCTCCTTGAGAGAATGGCGGGCCATTTCTGTAGGTGTTGCGCCGGGGCATTAAACAGTTAATGCGGCATTTCAAAATTTTGACAGTTGGCGGAACCCATGAAACTTGTGGGATGTTATATTCCGTCAAGTCCAAGTATGTAATGGGCGCATCAGCAATGAAGAAAGGAGCAAACGTAATATTTGTGCTTATATTTCTGTCACGCTGAAACTCAAATTTAACACCTCGCAAATTGATTAATTTTGAAGCTTTCGTTTCATAGTAATCAAGAATCGTTGATTCAAGATCAACTACAAATTGCAGCAATCCATAACGATACAGCCAATCAATCAAAGAGAATTTGTCTGAATACTGCTTCCTCGTCTTGTCACAGGATACAGACAAGTGAAGGTTAATATTATTTTTAAAATATCCCAGTATTCGACCAAAATTAGTATACTTGTTGTCCGTTATACGATTGAGAAACATATCAAATATCAAGTCTTTCAAATTGGGCATCGTTTGGGGGTTCACTAGATCGATTACCTTAAATTACCTATTCAGGACATCATGGGGCTGTAGAGAACGGTAAGATGGTTCGTTGAGATAAGTCTTGACTTTGAATACGGTGACATATTAGAGGACGTGGTCCATTGAATTAAAAATATCGTGGCCATAATAATCAAAGTCTTCAGAGTAACAGTTATCAGTTTTCTCGATCCACGAGCAATTTAGGAATGGGATGTCTAGTTTAGAATCAGGACGTACCGCATCTGGTATTAGCTTAAAGCCATTTGGCAACGTGTTGGGCCTATGAGCAAAAATGTCGAGACGTACATGTTGCCACAAAATCGGGATGAAGATACGTCGTAGACGCCTACAAGTGGCAGAAAGGTTAAGGCCATCTTGTTGAGCCCAGGGGCAGTTGGGATCAGATTGAGAATACAAATAGTAACCCATGCAATTAACGGGAAAAAGCACATGGTGTAGAATCATTTCCAAGATTTCTGTAGGCAGATGAAGCATTTTGAAACAATATCTGACTTACTGCAAGTCAATTCAATACTGCACCAAAAAGTATGTAAGCTGTAGGTCAAGGAGCTAATAGAAATGGTGACCTGAACGGAAAGTATGGCAAAAAGCAGTTCAGTAAGGTTGAAGTTGAAGTAGGCAAACAGTAAGCTACCGAGATGGACAACAACCAGATACGTCAGTGAAGGCCTCTAAGACAGTCAAGATATCAATCAAGGTGTGGAATGGAATGGGTATCGTACAATGAATATCAGAAAAATCAATACTCATCTTGCTTTATATATATCTGGACCTTGAATTTACAACGATATCGTACAATGAATATCAGAAAAATCAATACTCATCCTGCTTTATATATATCTGGACCTTGAATTTACAACGATATAGCTACCCCGGTATATACCGGTAATCGATCGTATAAACAATTGAGATAAAATAATTTATATTTTGCATGTCAGGGTGCACATGTAGCTGCTGCACAGCCTCTCCTTTCCATTGTTTCGGACGTACTGAGAAGTACGCGCTTGTCGTTGGCTGTACGGTACAACCCAGAACGCCCTAGCCAAAGCTTGTAAAAGGCTAAGGGTGGTGTACGGCGAGGCAAGGTGGTTGGCCCTTCCAGACAGTCTGCTAGGATAGCGATAATACGATGTCAGATGCTTCAGCTTCAGGCACAAGAAGAGACTAGCACGGCTTATTGTCCTACGGCCCCAAGGGTCTTATCCACAAAGATCAAATACGACGTTCCTTTCAAGAAAGGTCCGAAGATCTAGCCCAGGACGACGAGCGTCTAGGGTCATGCATAGCGTCTAAACATATATTAACAAATCTATAAGATTAAATTCAGCTTGTTTTACTATCGTTACTTTGTAAGACTTAGACGCAAGCTTACCGGTAGTTCTCAGTACCAGACTAAGCATACGTAGGAGGTAGGCCTGATATTGCCACAGTTGAATTATTAAGAGTTTAGTAACCCTCTCAGATGGTACGAATAAGTCGATGGTCATCATAGTCAAGTCTTTTACAGATATATATCTTCCAGTCAAGTTTACTTTACAAACAAGAGACTTCAATTTGGCAAAGCCCATAAAGATGCTAACTGCAGGAGAGTCGTAATTGAATAACTTTTGGTTAGCACTTTGACACGAGTTGGCAAAATCAAAATATTGTATTGACCATCCCTGGACTCTTGGAACGTATTTCCAAACAGGGCACTCTCAATCGATCGTAAATCAGAAAGCTACAGTTTCTGGCTGTTTCGCTATTTAAATTTAAAAGGCCATGAGTTAACATTCGCAAATAAATAAGCAGCGGGTCCACCAATACTGGAATATTTACAACATTAAGTTGTTTGGGTTGATTTGCTGTAACACTTGTTGTAACTGGCTCGTTCCAAATGTTACCAATTTCCAGTCTTCCAGCCTCCCTTCTGAACCTGGACCGCCTGTACCCTTCGGGTAACCACCTGCGGCTCACTCACCGCCAAGTGGTTTAGTCACAACTCAATCCTTTCTCTTCTTGCCACTCACTGCTCACACGCATCCGCAACGAAGACCATCATCGCTTCGCTCTGAAGCCTCCTTCTACTATCTCCGCTTTGATCTTTCTTTCCTTTCTTTTTATATTTCTTTTTATCTCTTCAGATTACCTTCGCCAACCATTCATCCATTTCTTGCCCAAGGCCTCTTTGATCTAAACTCTGAACGCCATCTTGGTAAGACTAAGCGATCCTCGTTCATGGTTGCAGCTATCTAACACATCTCCATAAAGAGTTGTATCTGTATTTGAAAGTAATAGTAAAGACGACGCTGCCTTCTTACAAGGGCTCTCCACAATTAGGCGGCAATTAAATACTGTAGAGTCTTGGACTTTCAATCCTGGGAACTTTTCCCTTCTTTAAAAAAAAAAAAAAAAAAAAAAGGAAATTCTGAGCTTTGAAAACATAAATTTCACCTCAACTCCCCAACGGTTCCCAATCCCAAGCAATTATATATTCGCATTTCATGCGGCTTTTAGCAGAAAGCCCTACTGGTAGACTAACTTAAAACAGAGCTTTGGAACGTTGAATTCAACGTACACTACTGTATTAGCCACCTTTCAAACGGTTTATTCTCCATCTTCCATCACAAGCAATGGAACCATCAACCCCCCAGAACCTATAGACTAGTAAGTGCCGGGAAAGCTAGAGGAGATGAGTTTTCAGCATTTGTGCGGGGCAAAATTTTTGGCTACCATGATTGCGGCTATAATTTTGCAGCAATTCGTTGAAAGCTCGATTTGGATGCATCACACCGTCAAACAAGAGCAACAGCTCCAGAACGGGGAATCACTCAAACGCTCTGGTCGACTAAAGGCTTTAGGTGAAAGAGATAAGAGAGAAGTAATCCGCGATTTTTAGTGAAAGCCTTTTGCTTTCTATCAAGATATTCTTGATCAAAGTGGGACAAGTCTACGCGACAAGACCCTTCGTTTAACTATCCGGGCTGGGCGCTACAATAATTGGAAAGCTCATAAAAGACCTAGCAGATCTAACACAGTGTCTGCTTTACGAGCGAAATGGGCCATTGGGCATCGATCTTGGAGATTGGATCAGTGGGATAGAGTCACTTGGAGTGATTAATGTTCAGTTGAATTCGGCAAAGAGAAGGCTCAACGTTGGTGCTTTGGAATCAATCATGTCAATAAAAAGTGTGGAAAGAATCATGTCGCAATATACAAAAAAGGTAAATGGGTGTCTATAATGGTATGGGATGCAATTTTCAACAATGTAACTTCAAGAATTGTCCCGACGGCGTGGCTGCCGTACTTTCCAGACCTCAACTTTATAGAACATGCTTGTGGAAAGCTGAAAGAAATGATCGACTGTATTGATCCGAGTCTGGATTTATTTAAAGGCACATCTGTCGAGCTTAGGCAATACTTTTCTAGGCTAATTAGACAAGTTAGGAATGGAATTAGGCAGGATTACTTTGATGGGTTGGTTTACCATGGGTTGGTTTACCATGGACCATCGAGTAAAAGCAGTTATTGAAGCCAAGGGATGGTATACCGAATATTGTGACATCTATTTATTATTTGGCAAAGCTCTATGTAATGATATATGTTTTAGTTATAATTGATATCGATTATAGTAAATAAGATGGATTTTAAATTTTGGAGTACTGTAGTCCAAGAAATACCCTGGTTCTAGAATTGTAAATAGGCAGAGGACAATGTACCCATTTACAAGATGTCTAGAGTTAGACACTAGTCGGGACATATACGTATATGACGCCGAAAACGTCAATGATAAAATCGAGGCCAAGTGGGCCGCAAAATGCAGACTCCAGGAGTCATGGACGGAAACCACGAAACATTATTTATGAGACTTCCCAGCACGCGAAAAACCCAGACACCTCATTCGAACCTTCATGGATGACAAACGAATGTCAATTTTGTGGAGATACAGTACGATAGAAAGGTAGCACTGATCAAGTATACATCTCGGCCGTATTGAACCGTGCAGAAATCCCCAACATAAACCCCAAACCCCCTCCGCAAAAAAAAACAGACCGAAAAAGAATATGGATACGTGGCGACCAAGGAAACGATGCGTCACCTAAAGTTTTAAGCAACAAAATTTTTCAAACAAACTCCCAACTCCCAATCAGGAAAGAACGAACAAAAATTCCTGAAATACATCAACATCCCAACCTCGCGATCGTCAAATTTAGCCGTGACCGCGAAACAAAAATATAACAACCCCCAATAACGACCCCCTGTTTAGGTTCTAGCTAAAGAAATCCGTGGGAACTAATAGTGACCCATCAGGGGCCCATATTAAGCTTGTCGTTTATATGTGATTAATTAGGCAATTTAATGGATGACAACCAGAGTAAAAAAGTGAAAAAAGAGTACTAAAAAAGTAGGCACTATGGCCGAGTGGTTAAGGCGAAAGATTAGAAATCTTTTGGGATTTTCCCGCGCAGGTTCAAGTCCTGCTGGTGTCGTAGATCTTTTTGTTTCTATTCTATTTTTATTTGCCAGCGTTGTGTATGCTTTTTTTCGTTCTTTTGCGAGAATCAGGAAGATGGTTTTTGGCTTGGAACAATAGTAATTAACCAGTATGGGTCTGTTGAACTCTGTTCCCCTAAAAGTCTTTTAATTATTCATAAAATGAAAACTAAACATATTTTCTTCAAACTACCGTACTTCTTTTTTGCAAATCACAGAGGTAGACAAATTTAATTTTGAAAACGATTTTTTATTAATCTAATTGAATATTTATACTATATGCAATTGCTGTCAGATTTTATATCTGAGCTGTCCTTCTAGATCAATTGCAATATTTAAAATAGTTGGTTCTAGTACTGATATACTATTTCTGCGCCAAGGTCGCGAAATAGGCTGCGAAATAACTTTGGTTTTATTTGAATTATTTGGAATAGATGAAAGCGCTCTTTCATCGCTTTCGTTATTTCTCACGAGTAATATTTTCATCAAAAGATGTAAACGCTGTTTGAAAAGCATTTTTCCTTTCCTTTCATAAAATAAATACTAGAAAAATTTATTCAACTAAAAAACAAACAATCTGGTAAATACAAATGAAAACCTAATTTTGAAAAGAAAAAAAAAGATTCATGAGATCTCGAGGTTTAAAAATAATTTCATGTCAGCTTTCACAATCCCGTCAAATGCTCTTATTTTTCCTTAATTTTTAACTTGTTCTGCCCAGGTTGTTGAACTAGGTAGCCTTAATCTCATGCTACTACTTTTCAAGGGATTAAGTATTCATTCCTCACGGCTTTGTGGTTTGAACATGGCTTGCCAAAGACCCGTTGTAATGTACAGGTAAGATGTTTGGTTGAGTTGCGTAGCATCTTGAGTTATTTTCTTTATGACGCCAAACGACTGATTGCTGTCATTTGCGTATCCCTTTTTTCTTGTCGCTTGTAATACTGACCGCTTATAGTCACGTACACGAACTGATGCTTCAGAAAGTTCTTTCACCTCGTACTTGAAATCGACACATTTTCTTTTTTCGATAGAGGCATTGAAGAGCAACTTTAAGCAGATTTCGTCTTCTGTGCAAGGCATTTTGGGCATTTTCGTGCCGTAGAGATAAAAACGGGCAAGATGTAGGGCACAGTTTGCAACTACAGACGGAGAGATAAACATTAAAGATTGGCAGTATAGGGCCTTTTCTGCCAGGTAGAATGCCACATGGCGCATGCTCGAGATATCTTGGTGCGTTTTAAAAAACGTGTCAGCAAGAGATAAGTCAACAAATTTATCGATAGTAGGAGAACTGATGGACCATTTAAGAGTGGTCAAAATATCAAGTTCCGTGGCGTAATAAAGCCGACGAGTATGCGATGTATTTGAGATTTCGATAATATCTGAAATTGTTGGTACATTTTCCTCCACTTCACAGTACTTTGCAGCGATCCATAGACATGTACATCCCAAGAGCCGAAAGCGTTCGTCATGAACTTTCCGTTTACTGCTGTACCGGTCAAAAATATTAATTGCCAGGAAAAGAGTTGCTGACGAGAGCTGCGTGATGGCGTGTGCGCAGACCAAATAGTCAAGTAGTTCCAGGCGTTGGTCCCAAAATATTTCTGGCTGCTGATTGATCATGCTTAATCTTGGCAGATAATGTGATTCAATAGAATAGAGATGAGACAGGATGTCATCACCGTATTCGTAAAACTCATAGAACTGCATGCTGCAATTGTAAAGAAAGTCAGTTATGAGAAAAAGGTTTAGATTGGGCAGTGGAAAGGGCTGATACAATGTCAGTGAAAGCTGCGCTCAACACACTGATCACTGGTGTTTCTGCTGTGTAAATATAACACTTGATTGTGATGATCCTAATTGTGAGTAAAATTGATTAACATTCATGGAAGACCTAATGTCTGATGTGTAAAGATTTTGCAACGAACATGTTGCGAAATACAGCACCTTTGTCGCCAAATCTCAATCAATAAAGTTATACGTTCAATTTTCAAAAACTAGTCTAGACAGTAATCAAGTGATTCAGATATTTCTCTCTTAAATTAACTAACAGATCACATAGGTTAAATTACAAAATGGATAAGAATTAGTTTATAAGAATCGACCCAGAGCCCCCGCCGCACAAGGGCCGAACCACAAGAAGTAATAATAGTGATCTGGAAAACGCGCGCACGCGCCTCAACCACCCCGTTCAACGCCGTACCTGAAAATAAAAATTTCTTCAAACTCCCAATACTAAAACGGAAAAAAGTAATCACGATGATAGGATTAGGCCTTACGAGAAGAACATGAGAACGGACATTGTTACAGATGTAGCAGGAGTGAGGACACACTACGACTTAACTTTCTGCAACATCAGTGGAGGTAGAAGCACAGCCAGCCAGCTCAAAGCGAGATACAATGGGAAGATGACTAAATACGACATGCTACCTAAGTTTAAACCTTTAG
>JAJMKT010000592.1:0-10431 GCA_030563985.1 Geotrichum restrictum
AAAAAAAAAAAAAAAAAAAAAAAAAAAAAAAAAAAAAAAAAGCTAGAAATAAAGAAGAACTAAGTCATACGGTTTTCAGTGCAGACGAATGTTGGAGGAATTATCAAGTTAGCTTGTGTTTTTTTTTCTTTTTTAATATTGTTTGTATCAAGTAAAGCCATATGGCAAGAATAAAGTATTATCTCTCTCTCTCTCTAAAATTTTTATTTTTTATTTTGTATTTTGCTAGTCAACGAAGCCATATTGGGGAAAAATAAACTAAGCCATATTGGGCAAAAATAAACTGCTTTAATTTAATCATTTAAACTTGGCCGGCTCAGAGCTGGCCATAGTTATGAGACTACAGTAGTTGATCAATTATGGGAATTTTTTTTTTCCTTTTAAGATAAATAGTTTTTTGCAGTTAGTGTAATTTCCCCTATTAAACGAGACAATAAAAAGATTTATCTATCTATACTATATCTATCTACCTTTTAAGAAAAAAAAAAAAACATATGAGACTTAACACAAACTTGCAATATTCATGTGCAGAATATTTTTAGTGTGTATAGTACACTGTATACAATTTACAATATACAGCGGCCATTAAGCAGGAAATTAGAGTATATTCCGTACATGCATGTAGCATACTCTTAGGCTTGTAAGCTTCCTTTGGAAATCCCTGCTCGCGAGTGATCATGAATGAAAACTTCACTATATAAAGGAGGTTGTACTCTGTTACTCTGGGTCGACACAGACTAGTCTAGCTACCCTCCATTGCTTCATATATGCTAGACGAGTCTAAAACACTAAACCATGTATCCGAGAGAATTATGTGCCCACCGTGATGTGGAACTTGAAATGTCTCGGCAACCCTTTTATATAATATTCCATCATAAGGTACCGACGTCAACCAGCTGTCAACCAGCTGTCAACCAGCTGTCAACCAGCTGTCAAGCTACAGATGTGTTACCGCTGGAGTCTACTTAGCCTACTGCACTAGCTGTTGCGTACGTCACCCGGTTAGTCTACGCTTTTATATATTTAATCCGACGGTTTTACTTCATATGCTGCATGCTTTCAATCCAATCAAATGTACTGTAGCTACTCGATGTACTGTACAGTACTTTGTAAATTATCCGAGTCGTGCGGAACATTAAAAGCTGACCCGTTCTTGAATACTGTATTGCAATGTGTCAGCGTCAGTTTGAAAACTTTTGAATATACACTGTAGGCTAGACTTTGGTGTATCAGTGTACCGGTATACCGAATAGCTTTTACATTCATGCTTACTTTGAATATTCGCCCAGCTGTAGATATTAGTACGGTTAAATCGATTCCATGCTTCACAAAATATGCAACTCCCTAGACTCAATCTAAATAATGTATCCTAAGATCTCGAGCAAGTTTGCAATACGTTAGACATCATGATCCTTCGCAATGGTTTACAATTTGTGCAAGACAGGTGGCTGAGATATATCCCACCTTAATTGACTATTGTAGCTTGAGTTATGTAGCCTAGTAGCTTCATCAAACGCGAATGCTCCAAGATCCATACGCATTGTTTTGATAGACTAAACAATTGAGACTTGGCTAGTACCGGCCCATGTTTCAGTAGCACTACAGCACTACAGCAAAACTGTGGTGTACTATAGTTTATTGTAATTGCAAGAAATGACCGTTATACGCGATTTCACTGCTTCATCTCGATTTTATTGTCCCGACTGTTTGCACAAACCTCGTCTTTCAATATTACGCGTCGTTAGCTCTCTCGTTAAGACTCACACTCACTGCTGACCGCGGACGCTACGAAGCCAACCGATGCACTAGCAAAGCCTACTCTCACGTCCACTGTTGCTGCCACGCACGCACCTTACATCGTTAACTCACCACAACCCAGAGAAGACATTCTTTTCAAGAAGAAGGAAGTGCCTAGCATCTCGCTTAGAGAATCTTCCTTCACACATATATTAACATTCATTCATAAGAGATATTTAGCTCGATTCAAACCATCTTATTTTATTGTACACACATCCGAATAGCAACGCGTCCCTATTCGAGCTTATTACTCGGACTTCTGACACCCAGGGGGTGCCAGGTCTGACAACATGTCCAGTTTGTGGTTAATTGGAAACTGGTTAGATCGATAGTTCGATTCTCCCTGTTGCATACTCTTCTTCCTCTTGTAGGCTCAAGTTCGTCCTGGACCTTCGAATCAAGAGGTTGATCACGAGTTGACCTTAACACCGCTCTGAATTCAGAGTTGGTGTAGCATTGCAGCAGTAACTCTGCACAAATGCGCAAGGCGGGCGTTGGATCCGCGTCTTGTATATAAACAAGCCCTACATATCATGAAGCTGAAGTCACTTATTTGATGTTTACCAAAGGTTCGCGATGTTACAAATGGTTCGTAATGTTTATATCACCATGACAAGACTGTCACATGCGAATTACTATTTTGAATGGAAAATTCATGCATGCCCGTTTTTCAAACTTTATTTTTCAGCCGTTTATCATTATCTCGTAAGTTTATAAGTAAACGTTACTAATGGTGGCACGGCTGACTGCGCATAACGTAAAATTAGTAAATTAGTAAAATCGTGACAAAAAACCTACAAATTCAATCTAATCAATTACAACTACTGATGAGTAGTCTAGCTAAAGCTACTTCACGATCACCAATGTCTGAAAGTCTTTGACTAGTGAAAGATTCGAGAAAAGTCCAACTATGGTTCCCTCGAATATAAAAGGAGCTTCTATTTCTTGCCTTGTTTGAAATTTTTTTTTTTTTTGAATTCATTAACCAAGTTCTACAGCAGCTAAACAACCAACACTTTTAACAAATACAACCAAAAACATCCATGTCTACTTATTCTACTCTTGCTACTTTTGCGCCTCGAGCAATTCTTAAGGCAATCCCTGCTCGTGAGCAGCCCGAGGGCGTTGGCGCCCGCGTGAGACGATCTATTGGAACCCCAAGCGTTCCCAACTTTACCCCATTTCTCATGCTGGATCATTTCAAAATCAACCCCGAGGCAGGGTTCCCTGACCATCCCCATAGAGGACAAGAAACTATTACTTATATGATCAAGGGTCGGGTTGATCATGAAGACTTTACTGGCTCAGCGGGCACTTTGAATCCCGGCGATTTACAGTTCATGACTGCTGGTAGAGGCATTATGCACGCAGAAATGCCTCGCATTGATAGAGAGCAAGACGGGAATATTACTGCAGTTGAAGGGCTTCAGCTGTGGGTTGATTTGCCTCTTGAACTCAAAAACTGTGAGCCGCGATACCGTGATCTTCGCTCAAAGGAGATTCCCATTGTGACGCCTAACGACAAGGTCAGCATAAAAGTCATTTCTGGCGAATCCTATGGCGTCAGGTCTGTTCAGGATCTGGCGTATACACCTGTTTTGATGTTTGACATGACTGTGCAACCTGGCGGAAAAGTCCAGCAACAAATTCCTGAGGGCTACAATTCCTTCATTTACGTCATGAAGGGAGCTATCACTATTCACGGCAAAACGTATGTTCAGTACACTAATGTTCTTTTTGACCGAGAAGGCGACGGAATCGAGGTCTCAGTTCCTGAGTCTGCTTCTCAAGAAAGTCAGTTTGTTGTGATTGCTGGAAAGGTTTTGGACCAACCGATTGTGCAACATGGACCGTTTGTTGAAACGTCGAGAGACCGCATTATTCAAGCTTTCACCGACTTCCAGGGCTTTTCTAATGGATTTGAACGGGCTGCTGGATGGAGAAGTAAGATTGCAGAGCGCAGACGTTGATTCAATCTTTGTATACTACCTATGTATAATATAACAATATAAACGACATTCCTTTTAACAAATTTCAAGCTTTACTTGTCCATTGTGAAACTTTAGCTCGAGCAAAATGGCTTCACGATTGTATTTCTTCACTGATCATACAAGTGCTCGCTGTCTGTGATTGTCAGATCCTGGCCCTATTTCTGAATACCATGTAGCAGTCACAAATAAGAGCATTGCTAAATTTGCCGCAACATAGCACCTGTGATGGCACTCCGCTGTCTTGAAATTTTTTTCAAAAATATAAAACCTGTCCATATCTCTCTTCTCTTTCTTTCTTCAATTTCTTCAATTCATCTCTCAGGCCCAAAATGTCAGAAATCAAGAAATCGCTCAGAAGTACTTACTACACTCCGAGAACCTATGGAATCGAAGGCTTGACCTATAATGGGTTTGATATTGATGAAATTTTTGTGGCCGGGTCAAACGTGAATGATGAAAGTCTGGTTCCAAAGAACACCTTTGAGCTACTCTTGTTTCATTTGAAGCGGTCTTTCCTTTCGGCTCTCCATTCGGCTATTGAATACAGATTAATTGGCACTCAGAAAGTAGTACCCAGCAACACGAAAGGTATCACTGTTCCAGTCTCTGAGCTTTCCGATCCCGCCGATCTTGCAAATATTATTGCTACTCCTGATATACCACCTGCAACATTGACCGCACCCAGTGGCTTTATGGTGGTTATGCTTTACCTATATTCTATTCTCAAAGCTTTAACTGAATCAATTCTCAGCCTCATGACCAAGTCTGGGTTCATCAAATCCAAGAGCCCTTTGCACTTGTTTTCTCAGGAAAAATTAGCCAATAAAACGGCTTTCATGGGTAGTTCCGTTGCTAAAAGTGTTACGGTCGTTCTCACCAGTCATCCTTATGTTGCACCCCCTCCTCCCCTTCATCCTGATGAAGTATATTCTGAGGAAGAGTCAGCCCGCACTCATATAAAAGCAAATGACGAGGAGATAGCGATGATCAAAGAGGAGATTACAAAACATGAGGAATCAAAGAGTGCTCACATAGCTTCAGATTACAAAAGACTGATTGTGGACGCCAGTGAGTTGGTGTACTTCTCGGCAGCAGCATCATTGGAACGACTCACAATCTATGAAGCAACCGGTGTCTTTTCCCAAAGCCCTCAAATGCTGGCTAAGATGGTAAAAAGCAAATTTGAGGCCAGCAGCATTGGGTCTACTCAATCAATTCCTAGTATCCATTTTGTGTACCCGTCCAAAAGACTCAGAGTTGATCTAATTGACGGGCAAATTTCGGTTATTGATCTTAATAGTATTCCTACTCGTGGCCAAGAAGACGAAGACTCTACCGATAACTGGAACAGAATTCTCGAAGTTGTTGTACTCGAGAAGAATGACGGCCAACTGTTTTTAAGTGTGGTGCTTCGAAAGGTTTGCGTCATGGTTAGCAAGGGACAGCTCAGATCTGATGAAGTTGAGAAAACCCTTGATCGCATTTTCAAGGAGGCATACATTGCACCTGGAGCTGACTTGGTCATCACGTCTGGATACACATGCGAATTACAGGGACTTTCGCCTCTCAACGTTCGTGGAAGTTTCTTTTAGTAAGTGATTTTGGCAGTAGATTTACGAGAGATACTAACAAATTGGATAGTCATGAAAAGTGCAATGCTGATTCAGTCAGAAGTGGAGCTTTTTTCAACGGATTGACGACGTATGCAAAACAAGTGAAGCAAGGCGGCGATTGAGCCTGGGTGAGCTCGGGTGAAAGTATACGGTGATTCCATAGTTTCTGTAATTTAATTCGTCAAAAATATATTGTATCAATAAACCCTATAGTGAGCTTACAGGTGTGCAAGAATGGCGTCAACACCAGAAACAGTGACGCCTGGACCAGGCTCTTGCTCGATGTATGTGACCTTGTTGTGGTCAATGATAATGGCATATCTAGCAGTACGAGTTCCAAATCCCCTTGCAGAGAGATCCAGAGAGCGGCCAATTGCAGAAGAGAAAGCAGCGTTGCCATCAGAAGCAAAGATCAATTTGTCAGCACCTCCGAGGGCCTTTCCCCAGGCAGCCTGAACAAAGGGGTCATTTGCCGAAAGAATAATGACATCGTCTACACCTTTGGCCTTGATTTCACTAACCTTGGTGATGAAGGGAGGGATATGGTTGGCCGTGCAAGTAGGAGTGAAAGCGCCAGGGACCGAAACAATGACGACCTTTTTTGAGGGAAACTCCTTGGCCGTATTGTAGGCAATGGGAATTCCACAGGCTAAAACGTATTAGCTGAGGAAGATTGATGGGACGTGGTCGACTTACCAGTTACTTCAGCGGATTCAGGAGTGTAAGGGACGTAAGTGAACTCTACTCCAGAGGGGAAAGAATCTGAATTGAGTTAGCATGAAGTTCCGGGGGGTGGCTAGAGGATTTAATGAGAATGAGGAAAGGTTGCAATAGAGACTTACCGCCAACGCTAAGAGTCATTTTTGCAGAATAATTGAGTATGCTGGATGGAAGAATACGAGATGGATTAATTTGAAGAGAATTGATTGTAGTGGGAAGGAGGTTTCTTTTATAATTGAAATTAATGATGTCGGCGATAACGGCCAAGGCCGGGCTTAACTTTCCTCGACGTGTATGGCGACATTTTGTGTTTAACTTTGCTCAACAATATACAGAATAGGCTAATTGTTATCGATAGCTACGTATAGGGCCATTTTTCTTTTTACCTACCGGTACAAACATTGCAACCAACAACGAAATCTGGTATCAAAAGGATTTGTATTGATGATGGATATTCCATGGATCGATCCGAGCACTCAAAACTTGTCGAATTAAAGCGACATCTCGAGAGAACAATTAAAGTCATTGTTACCTAATATCTGACTCATCATATGTTACCCTGTCTCAAATGCTGTTACTGCTCTGAGTAAGCAGCGCACCAAAGCGTGACTAACCCAATTAATTGGAGGCAGAGCCAAACACCAACTTAATTTAGTGCCTGATCAGAGAATTCTTAGTCGTCGTCGTCCTCAATTGCTGGCTCTGGCCACTCGCATAACACACAACTGCGTAAGCACTACCCGCCTTGTTTTTTCTTCCACCAAAATAACTTTTTTACATTTTTTCTCCTTCCTCCTCTTCCTCCTCCTTCCTTCATCAATCTTCTCCAATCTAAGCTTCACCAATCGTCACCTGTTGTTGCGCTGTCAGCTACTTCTTCTCCATACTCGCCCACGATTGTCATCTTATCGGGCGTGGCAGCAATTGATTGAAAACTGGGCTATGTGGACTGCCTTCGGATTATAATTTTATCGCCCTATATATATCTACCAACAACACTCACACAACTCAACAAACGCCCTGCGAATAAAGTCTTCTTGAAGATTACTGCAGTCAATTGGTACGTAACTGTGTGCTCTTGCCTCCGTCTCTTGGAATTTCTTTCTCTCAACTTTAGGTTGACTCGCAATCTTACCTGTCTGCCAGTGTAGTCTATGTGCCTTGTGGCTCTTGAAAATTTCACCTTGACATTTCAATTCAAACTAACAACATAAGGCCTTTCAATCTACTTCATCTTCCCCTGGAACTTATTGACACCTTTTCTGCGACCTGATGTCTACTCAACAATTGCCGCCTGCATCGAATGCCAACGGAGAAAACCCTCCTCAAGTAGGCGATGCTCCTGCTACTGTGGCTTCAAAAGTAGCCAGTGCTGTTGCTCCTGTTGCTGGCATAGCATCCACTGAAGAACCAGCTGGTGCACCGGCCGTTAAAACTGGAACTGCCATTCCCGCTGCTGCTCTTGCTAATAAAGAATCCCGTAATGCTGGTGTTCATCAAGGGGCCCTCTCAAACGTACGTACCCGATTTTCTTTTTAAAAAAAACTTCATCTAACTTTTGTCAGGCTGCCCAAAATGCTAAAGTAAGTGCCTTTCACAGGCTTTCATTCAATTGTCTAACGTTTTAGGAACCTGCGTCTGAATCTATACCACAAGCCGTTGTGAAAGAAGCTGAATATAACTCTCCTGTAGCTCGTAAGCCCATTCCCACTGCCAGCTATACAGGATGGAAACAAGTAAGTGGATGGACCGAAGAAGATATATTAACTTCGGAAGAACGCGATGAAGACCTTTTGGACCATGCCACAATCCTCGAATCCTATCTCCCTGACAAGTTCTATGGTGATTGGTATCAGAATGCTGGCCTACTGGCTATATCCGCCTTTCTGCCCTGGCTTGTAGCCCGCCTTGGTGGAGGACTTCCATGGGTGTTTTTGATTGTATCTTTTACTGCCACCATGTACAGAACAAGTATCCGCCGTCTCCGTCGAAATATTCGTGAACGAATCGACCGTGAAGCAAGTATGCGCAAGTTGGAAACCGACACCGAAACCTTGGACTGGCTCAACTGCTTGCTTCTCAAATTTTGGAGCCTTAACGAGCCTGCAATTGCTAGTATTGTTGTCAGTAACGTCAATAAAGTTCTGGCAGATGCCGCTCCCGCGTTCTTGGATTCTATTGCTCTCGATGTTTTTACCCTCGGTACAAAACCCCCTCGTCTTAACCATGTCCGCACATTTCCCAAGACCGATGAGGACATTGTTGTCATGGATTGGGCATATTCCTTCACTCCTACAGACGTTGCTGATATGACGTCTCGTCAACATAAAAACCACGTTAACCCGCTCATCGAACTTGCCGTTCGTGCCAAATTAGGTCCCTTAACTGCCAGACTTCCTATTGTTGTTCAGAGCCCCGCCTTTTCAGGTCTTATGCGTGTTCGAATCAAATTAGTGACGTCTTACCCCCACGTGAAAACCATTGATGCGTCGTTTCTTGAGCCTCCTCAATTTGACTATATTATGAAGCCTTTTGGTGGACATGCTTTTGGGTTTGATATCAATGTTCTTCCAGGGTTTAGGCGATTCTTTAAAGGGCTAGTTGATTCTATTCTTGGCCCCATGCTCTACGCCCCTCACTCTTTCCAGCTCAACGTTCAAGAACTCCTTGCTGGTGAGGGTGCTGACTCTGCCATTGGTGTTTTGGCTGTCACTGTATTTGATGCCAATGGCCTTAAAGGAAGCGACGCAATTGGAAACACTGTCGACCCCTATATCGTCTTTTCTCTCAACAACCGTACTGAGCTTGCCCGATCTGAAATTAAGAAATCAACTAAGAACCCTAGATGGAATGAAACTAAGTATATTTTGGTTCAGAACCTTTCGGAGGCTTTGACTATGGCTATTTTTGATTTCAACGACTTTAGAAAAGACAAAATGATTGGTATCGCAAACTACGTCTTGGAATCCTTGATCTCAAAGCCTGACCAGGAAAGCCTGACTTTGGAAGTTAGGGATGGCCCAAAGACTAAAGGTTCTATGAACTGTGAGCTCCACTGGTTTCCTGTTCTTGAAGGCAAAAAGCTTAGTGACGGTTCTTCTGAGCCTCCTCCTGAATCCAATACGGGAATTGTCAAGATCACCGTTCACCAGGCTAAAGATCTTGATGCTTCCAAGTCTATGGTTGGACAACTTACTCCCTATGCCGATATTTTGTCTAACGGCACATTGTTGGTTCAGTCCAAGAGTATCAAGCGCAGTAATAATCCTGTCTGGGACTTTTCTCATGAATACTTGGTTCCCGACCGTAGAGGATGCAAGGTTGGTATACGTATCAAGGACTCTACCTCAGTCGGTGCAGATCCTGTTATCTCTCACTACCAAGTCAAGCTTGATCATCTTCTTGCAGAAGTCAAGAAAGGAAATGACTGGTTTGATTTGGGGGCCAAGGGCAAAGTTAGGCTGTCAGCTTCTTGGAAGCCACTTGCACTCAAGGGCGCTGCGGCTACACGGAGCTACGTTGAGCCTATTGGTACCTTACGACTTCACTGTATGAAGGTGGGCGAGAATTTGCGTAACCTCGAAACAATTGGCAAAGTTGACCCTTACATTCGAGTATTTTTGAATGGCTTCCAGCGGGGAAGAACCGTGGCAGTTCCCAATACTCTGGCCCCCGCATGGGATGAGGTCATTTATATTCCTGTCCAAAGCACGGGCCAAAGAATGGTTCTTGAAGCAATGGACGCGGAAAGTTTGGGAAGCGATCGTACCCTCGGCCAGTTCGAGTTGAACACGAGCGATCTCATAACAACGAACAGCGACGGTGAATATGTCGCAAAGCACGATGATACTGTTCGCACCGGCCAATTTGTCATGAAAAAGAAGGGGCCTAAGGGAACGTTGCTTTACACTTTGAGCTTTTACCCTTCGGTTAATGTTATGAGCCCCGATGAGGCTGAGGAACTCCGCAAGGAAGAGGAAACCAAAAAGAAAGAAAAGGCGGAAGCTGCTGCTGTTGCAGCAAAGGAAGGAAATGCTGCTACTGACAAGAAAGAACCAAAAGAAAAGGAAGTTATCGAGGACGCTGAAGATGACGAACCCGCTGCAAAGGATATTCCTTTGGAAGAAATCATCAAAAGTGAGAGTGGAATTGGTGCTATCACTATTGAGAATATTCAGTGTAGCGATAATGGCACCTTCCTTCGCATTCTTGTTGATGATGCATTTTCCCCAACTTATACTTCTGCGAAACTTAAGCGAGGCGCCCAAAGTTCCGGAGATACTGCTGAGATTGTTGTCCGTGAACTAGGA